>RJWH01006924.1:0-47066 GCA_004363575.1 Solenodon paradoxus | reverse complement strand
ATCCCCTGGAGATTGAGCAATGATAAAGTCACTCTTGATTTAGATCCTAAACTGGATCAATCACATTATCAAAATTAAAGACTCCTCAGCTGTACAATAAGGAAGCCAGTGGCAGCACTGGCCATGCTTTCCACTAGGCGCCCAGTGTCATGTCCAGAAGGACAAGAGTTGCATTCAGGTTAACCGCCAAGACCCCAAGGAAATAAAAGACAGGCTATTTAGTTAGGTACCATCTTATTGCTTCCAAAATATTTCTTCACATATTTCTATCTTACACCTTCCCTAGGAAATATCCAGACATGGACTTTTCCTTAATTTACTCATCATTATTAGATTTATCACACTAAATTAAAAGTCTTATCTCACAAAAACTAAGCAATATGCCCTCATTCAGACCAGCAAGAGCCAGACTGAGAGCCTGAACTCTACACCCTATTGACTGAAGGCCAAAGGCCCTGCCCATGCAGTACTCTGAGTTCCAGCAGGTCCATACTGAGAACAGGGCCTGAGCTCAGGGTTCAAGTGGTAGTGAGCACAGTAGTTTCAACATGAAGCAAAATCCTGAGACATATCGCTGCTTCTATAAGAAATGATGAGGGAGAACAACTTCCACGTGGTGGCACAATAGGACACACTTTCAGGTCGCTCTCCACAGACAACAACAAAAAAAAATCAACAACAAAAAATCACCTACTTTCCTTAGACAAACACCCAGAAATGACTTACACCTCAGCTGGAGATGAATTAACTGATTACTAACTGGGCGAGAGTGCCTGGCAGGCTCTCAGATAAGCCTCAGATTTGGATTTGGGAAGGAGCTCAGGAGTCTCTGGATGTGCACTGGGGTAGAGACTACCGATTTTGGGACCAGCTGCAGAGGAAGCAAGAGGCAGGCCCAGTGGGGCTGTGATGCAGTGTCACAGAGCACGGACTTAGGAGGGGATGAAAGGAAAGCTGGAGCACTGGGAGCTGAGCTAGAGCCCGGGTGGTGAAATTGCATTGTGTGCTACCTTAACTGGAAATCAGGCAAAGAAATTTCAAGCTCAAATGACTTCCATAACCATTTCATACTAGTGCCTTGGGTCCACCGAGCTAAAATGCCGCTACCCTGATTATAGCGAGAAGACAGTCTCAAATCTCAACCTACTCGCTAGCGCCACCTTTTGGATAAAGGAGAAACTGCAACCGAATTGCCAATACTGGGCAAGTCAAACCTTCAGAAATGTAAACACAATGCTGAATAGGGCAAAGGCACAGGGAAATATAAATGGAATGATGGATCCAATAAAAACCCAGGGGAAAATTTAAATACAGCAGACATATGTAGATTACCTGAAGAGGAATTTAGGGTAATAGTGATTAGCATATGGGAATCCAGAAATCAGTAGAGGCAGTAAACGAGAATGTCAGGATGCAAAGAGAAGAATTAAAACAAGACATCAAACAGGTAAGAGATATGATGGCTGAATGCGAGAACTCAATAGAGGGACTCAACAATAGGATGGATGAAGCATCCAATAGAATCAGTAATCGGGAAGACAGGACATAGGGGCTCTATCAAGCAAGCCAGCAAAGAGATAAAAAAATTCAAAGAATCAAAGACAGCATTTGAGACCTGTGGGATAACATCAAAAGGAACAAAATTCACATCATAAGGGTCCCAGAGAAAGACCGAGAAAAGGGGGCAGAAACCATATTTGAAGAAATAATAGATGAGAACTTCCCCAATTTGAAGAATGAAGAAATCCTCCAGATTCAGGAAGCTCAAAGAGTTCCTAATAAAAAAACCAAACAAACAGAAATACACCTACACACATCGTCATTAAAATGTCAAAAATACAAGACAAAGAAGGACTATTAAAAGCAGCCAGAGGAAAAATGTCACATATAGAGGAGCCCACATAAGATTATCAGCAGATTCTCAAATGAAACTCTACAGGCCAGAAGGGAATGGCATAATATATTCAAAGTACTGAAAGAAAAGGAGTTTCAACCTAGCATACTATATCTGACAAGATCATCATTCAGAATTGAAGGAATGCTAAAAACCTTTTCTGACAAGCAAAACTGAAAGGAGTTCAGTACCACAAAACCAGCTTTGCAAAAATTATTAAAGGACATTGTATAAAGCATGAAGAAATCATCTAGAAAACTGATATGACAGCAAATATTAAATGTGAGGAGGAAGAGAAGTGAACAAAAATGCAGATAGTTAGAATGAGTGGAAGACTAATATACTTTCAAATAAAATTAGACAGTACACATAGAACTGTGAATGCTAACTTCAAGACAACCTCAAAACATATCCCCGGAGAGAAATCAAAGACGAAAACAAAAGGCAAAATCAATCAAAACATAACTACAATAATGCAACCTAAAAAGAGAAAGAAAACAAAGTAAGTCACCATGTGGTGCAACATACAAAAGACAAAGTATAAAATGACACTAAGAAGCTATGTATCCTAAATTTTAATGGAATGAACTCACCAGTCAAAAGACACAGTGTGGTCGAGTGGATTAAAAGACATAACCCACCTTCTGCTGCATTCAGGAAGCCCACCTTCTTCCAAAAGAAAAACAAAGGCACAAAGTCAATGGCTAGAAGACAATCCTACAGTTGAATGGCAACCACAAAAGAGCAGAAACAGCTATACTCACATGATATAAAATAGACTTCCATCAAAAAGCATGACAAAAGACAGAGATGGACACTATATAAGAGCAATCCAACAAGAAGACATAACATTTATTAACATATATGCACCAAATGAAAGAGCATCAAAATATATCAAGCGTATTATTAGATGTGAAGAGAGACATTGACAACAACACAATAATAGTGGAATACTTCAATACCCCACTTACAACAATGGACAGATCAACCAGGTAGAAAACAACAGGGAAACAGCCACCTTAAATAACCATTTGGAACAGATAGGTCTAATAGACTGATACCTATCACTTCACCAAACGACTAAGAATTACACTTTCACTCAAGCACTCATGGAGAATTCTCAAGGTTAGATCATATGCTGGGACACAAAACACTACTCAACAAATTTACAAAGATTGAAGTCATACCAAGCAGCTTCTCTGACCACAATGGCTTAAAACTGGAAATCTACCACAAAAAGAAAGCTGGAAGACCCCGAACCAGTTGGAAACTCAACAATATGCTCTTGAAGGACTCTTGGGTAAAAGAGGAAATCAAAGAGGAACTTTGGGATCTATGGAATGCAGCAAAAGCAGTACTAAAGGGAAAGTTCATCACAGTTCAGTGCTATCTCAAGAAACAAGAAAAATTGCAAATAAACAAATGAACTCTAAATTTAAAACAACTAGAGAAAAAAGAACAATTAAAGCCAAAAATTAGCAGAAGAAAGGAAACAATCAAAATTTGAGCAGAAAAAATGAAATAGAAAGCAAAAAGACAATCCAGATGATTCATGATACATAAGTTGGTTCTTTGAAAACATAAACAAAATTGACAAGCCATTGACTAGACTCACAAAGAAAAAAGGGAGAAAACTCTCATAAATAGAATCATAAATTAGATGGGAGAAGTTACAACAGATACCACAGAAATTAAAAACATCATAAGGGACTACTATGAACAGCTCTACGCTACCAAAATGTACAAACATGACGACCTGAACAGATTTTTAGAAAAGTATAGTCTACCAAGACTGAAACCAGAAGAACTGGAAAACCTGAACAGAAAAATCAAAAGCAAAGAAATTGAAGAAGTAATCAAGGACCTCCCCCAAAATAAAAGCCCACCACCAGATGACTTCTCCAATGAGTTCTACCAAGCCTTCAGAGAAGAATTAACACTTAGTCTTCTCAAGCACTTTCAAAATATTGAAGACACTGATACCAAAGCAACAGAGATGTCACCAAGAAAGAAAATTACAAACCAACATCTCCAATGATTGTTGATGTAAAAATTCTCAAAACATTATTAGCAAACCAAATCCAACAATGCATCAAAAAGATCATCCATCATGACCAAGTGGGATTCATCCCAGGGATGCAAGGTTGGTTGAACAAATGTAAATCTATTAATGACATACACCATATCACAAGAGCAAAGAGAACAACCACATGATCATACAAATAGATACAGAGAAAGCTTTTGACAAGATCCAGCACCCATTTATGATAAAAACCCTCCATAAAATGGGAATAGAAGATTCACACCTCAACTTAATAAAGGTTATATATGAAAAACCCAAGCCAACATCGTAGTCAACAGTGAAAAATGGAAAGCATTTCCTCTTAGGGGAGGAATAAGGCAAGGTTGTCCACTCTCACCACTGCTATTTAATATTGTGCTGGAGGTCTAAACTAGAGCAATTAGGGAAGAAAAGGAAATAAAAGCAACGCAATATGGAAAGGAGGAAGTACAACTCTTTTTATTGGCAGATGACATGGTTATATATATTGAAAATCCCAAAAACTCAATCAAAAAAATTCTAGAACTCATCAATGAATACAATAAATTGGCAGGCTTCAAAATAAATGCACAAAAATCTGTTGCATTATATACGCAAGCAACATGCTAGAAGAAAACAAAATCACAAAAATCACAGCATTTAAAATAGAAGTTGAATAAAGGAAATACCTGGGCATATACTTAATAAAGTAAGCAAAAGATCTATGCAACAAAAACTACAAGTTCTTCTATAGAGGAAGACACAAAGAAATGGAAAGATATTCCCTGCTAGTGCCTGGGAGGAGTCAATATCATTAAAATGCCAAAATCAATACATAGGTTTAATGCAATCCCCGTTAAAATCCACGGGCTTATTTTCAGGAAATAGAGGGAAAAAATCATAAAATTTTTATAGAACAACAAAAGACCCTGAATAACCAAAGCATTCATTAGAAAAAAGAACAAATCTGGAGGGATTAGACTTCCAGACTTTGTACTATATTACAAAGCAATAGTGATTAAAATGGTATGGCACTGGAATAATAATAGAGGCACAGATCAGTGGAATAGAGCTGAATCACCAGAAACTGACCCATTTACATACAGTCAGTTAATCTGTGATGAAGGAGCTAAAAGCATTCGATGTAAAAAGGAAAGGCTCTTCTACAAATGGTCTTGGGAAAACTGGACAGCCACATGCAAAAGAATGACGTTAGACCACTCTCTAATACCATTCACAAAAAATTAACACAAAATGTATTAGAGACTTGAACATAAGACCAGAAACCAAAAAGCTCTTAAAAGACAACATAGGAAAGATTTTCCATGATATCAGTCATAGAGAAGTCATTGGGAACTCAGCTCCACCATCAAGGGAAACAAACAGAAAAATAAACAACTGGTACTACATCAAAGTAAGCTTCTTAACAACAAAAGAAAACATCACCAAAAACAAAAGGAAACCTACTATTTGCATTTGATATTTCCAACAAAGACTTAATATCTAATATATACAAACAACCCATAAAACTCAATAACAGAAGAACAGGCTATCCAGTCAAAAAATGGGAGGAAGAATTAGAGAGACACTTTTCTGAAGAAGATATACAGATGGCCAACAGGCACATGAAATTATATTCCTACTTGCTGGCTATCAGGGACATGCAAATAAAACAATGAGATATCACCTTACACCTGAAAGACTGGCTGTTATCCAAAAGTCTGTAAACTACAAATGTTGCCGAGTATGTGGATAAAAGGGAGCACTTTTGCACTGTTGGTTGGAGTGCAAATTGGAAAACATTTTGGTGATTCCTCAAAAAAACTGAAGATGGAAATCCCATATAATCCTGTCATTCCACTTCTGGGCATCTACCCAAAAGATACAGAAGCACCCATCCTCAGAGATTATATGCTTCCTCATGATTTTTGCAGCCCTATTCATAATAGCTAAGAACTGGAAATTATCTAAGTGCCCAATACCAGAAGAATAGTTAAAGAAAATGTGGTACATATGTACATACACATATAAATAAATATATATGTATATATAGGAATACTACACATACCTTAGAAGAGATAAAACCCTGTCATTTGAATCAATATGAATGGAACTAGAAGGGATTATGCTAAGTGAAACGAGTCGAAAGAACAAAGACAGATACCAGATGACCTCACTCATAACTGTAATGTGAATGGACAAAGCAAAGGAACAGATGACACATAACCAACCCTGAAATATTTGCAACAGAACTGAGGTTACTGAAAGGGAATTGGGCAGGAGCGGGCAAATGGTGGTGGAGCCCACTGGACAATAGGGAAGAACGGTTGGTGATTTGATGGAGGACATGGAATGCTGAAATATATTTAAGAAATGGGGAAGCTATACATAGGAAATTATTTTGATGTGTAGAATAATCACTGCAATAAAAAAACTAAAAATGCACATTAGATTTCAAGATTTTATTTTAAAAAAGGAGTCCAAAATATCGCAGTAGCTTTTATAGTATTTGTTGAAATTTTGTTGGATGTATTGCATTAAATAAAACATCTTTTACAAAAAAAAAGAATTGATGAGGTCCAAGGAATTCTCTCCAGGAGTGACAGATGGAAGCAGTTAGTTAACAAATAATAATCAAGTTGTGACAATAAATCATGTGCAGGAATTAAAGAATGTCCCATTCTCCTGAAACTGGAGAGACCGTGGTCTTTTTGTATCTGGCCACTGATGAATGAATGTGAGGCTAAGAAATTATAACTGCCTGACCCACCCTTGAAAGTCTTTCCTTTTCACTTTGATTGGTTTTAGGTTGCAGTGGATCTGATTGATGTATGCATTTGAGAGATCTAGAGTCAGTCTGTCTGCCACACAGAGCCACCTAAAAATGCCTACTCACACATGGTAATGGTAAAAACAATCAAAATGATGGCAAGCATGTGTCCAGACCAGGAGTTTTGTCCTCATCAGTGCCATGGTAGAGGTTTGAGTCACAGTTCACCTCAGAGCCCCCAGAGCGCACTGAGATCTCTGCACATATGCCTAACCTTATTTTCAGTATCATGAGCCCAGAAAGAACTGACACTATCACATCTGTTTTTAAAAAGCACCTCACTTTTTATTTAGGTTAATTCTTTAATAGAATATCAACAGACACATGCAATGGGAGCCATGGTGCTCAGAATTCTCATATACATGAAGAGAAATCAAGAAAGTCTTGTTAGTATCTTTTTAGTAAGAGCTACTTGGGGAGTTGGGCTAAAGATATGCATTAGTTCTCTGTGACATTTAGTGACAAACCACCTAGTAGGTTTTAAAAAACAAAATGCGTATTTATTAATTCCTGTGAGTCTGAAGTTCAGCCATAGATTAACTGGGTCTTACTATAATCGCACAAGGTTACCCTAAAGGTGTTGACCAGAGATGCATTCTTATTTGAGATTCAACCGAGGATGGATTTGCTCTAAGTTCACTTGGTTGTTAGCAGAGTTCAGTTCCTGGATGAACTGAACTCCTGAGTATAATTAAAGGTCTGGGCTTCTTACTGGATGTTGGTCAGTCTTCCTCATCTCTTAGAAGCCACATGCAGCTCCTCACCAGCATGGGCAGCCATACCATAGCAGCTTACTGTCTCTGATTTGGTAGGTGAGAGACCCCAGCAAGACAAGTACTATATTCTTACATATGAGGAAACATACATCCCACCACATTTGCCACCTTCTACTGTGAGAAGCAAATCACAGGTCACACCACCGAAGACAGGGACTACACAAGTTCAGAAATATCAGGAGGTGATTAATTGTGGTGGGTGCACCCTAGGACTATCCTCTCCCTCCCCTATGTTCTAGACTTGATTCAGACCCATATGGTAACCCACACACACCACTGATAATAATTTCCAGGATGCCCATGTCCCATGTATGCCAGATGTTTCCACCATGCTTTGACTTTGCTTGCATCAGTCCATCAGCCTGAGCACACACATCCTCCCTTTATTTCCCAGTTCATTCTTCAGGTTTTGCCTGAATACTAGGCCCACCTAAGTCAAAATAGGCCCCTTTCTGCTTTCCCACAGCACATTTAACATATATTGATTGAAGCTGAGCTTTTCATTCATGCAATTTGTCTTATATGTAGCCTATAAGTTCAATTAAAATCTCATAGAAGAGGGGAAAGATCTCCTGGGCTTGACCTTCCCAACACGTCCAGAGTAGGTGTTGGACAGATGTTTCATCAAAATGAAGAGAGAACAAATGTGCATGAACACCTCCACCTCGAATACTTTCAGAATCAAAATTGTTCAGAATGGGTATACACCTTAATTAAGATCATCTCTGACTGAAAAGGTTCACATTGCTCAGAACACTCCCTTCATTGCACACAAAGACAGCCCTCCTGAGACTCACCATCAATGTGACTTAATAGTGACACCTTACAGAATGAATTTTATCTTGATTCTCTTAAACACTTTCTATAGACATTTATTTACATCTTTTTGTATCAAACAGTGCAAATGAGGGAAAAGGCTGACTGGTGTGGTCAGTGTTCATGGAATACATTAAAGTCCATTGACTCGGGTGGGATGATCAGGGATGAACCTGAAAGATGGAGTAACTGAGAGCTACTTCCCTGTCATCCACACCCCATCTTATTTCCTTAGAGCTTCCACTGAGAGTCCTTGACAGTTTCCTTCCTATACAGGAAAGATAACATGCTTGATGATGAGAGCAGAAAGCCAAAATAGCTATATAATGTTAGGTAAATTCTTAAGGAAGCATCATTTAGATAGTGTCTCCTTAGGGAAAGACCAGATTACTGATTAATTCCTGCTTATGTGAGCAAATGAGCCCTCAGACTCCACAAGCATCAGGTAGCACCAGGTAGTAAAGTACACCCCATTTAGGGTGGCTCTGTCAGCTACGGATTCTGAGAGGTCCCATGTCACTTTTTATGCCACCTACTGATGTAGTCCTTAGGATTATGTGCATTGTCATGGTACCTTATGTAAAAATAGAAATAGATATGTTTAAACAGCTGGCTCAACTTGATTATAAGGACTCATTAGCATCTGAAGTGTTCTTGATAAAGATCTTAAATGAAAGGGAAGAAACTTACAAAAGACTTCACACAGAGAGCATCTCTGCCCTCTCTAGTTCTCCTTGAATTCATTTATGACTGGACATTTGCACAATTCATGGCAATTACTTCCACAGACACATTTCAGAAGGTAACAAGTCTACTGAGAAAGTCATCATGACCATAACTTAATGTAAAAACATTATTCTTCCACATTTTTATGATTCAGTTAGAAAAATCTCATTGGCTCCTGACATGAAAATGATATTAATTGTCCTAAAAACAATGATACTCTAAACAAAATCTCTGCTGTCTGTTCTGATGGTATCTATAGACTTTGGCATAACCGCACCCTTGTCCTTGATTCCATCCTCATTTAAAAGAAGTATAGTGGCCCCTCCTCCCATCCCCAACTTAGAAACTGGAACTCAAGTCTGGGTACCATTTTAGAGGACAAAGTCATGCTTTCAGAGAATGGACTTATGAACCTCTCCATAAATAAGTAGAAAATATCATATTTAGAATATTTCCTCCCATGGTTGCTGAACAGCATAAAATTGCACATCTCCATTTGTGATTTTTCCTTGTTCCATAACTGTGCATCAAATAGACCCCAAGAGTGCTGGAGAATAAATACAAAAAGTGTCTTCCTGACTCTCATTTTTTAGGAAATTTGCAATGGTATACCTTTTGACAAATGCAAGCCTATTGGGAGAAAATATGCTCCAGAATTGTATAAAATTATATAAAAATGAAAATCAATTAGAAATCAGAAGAAAAAGTATTTTCCAAAAAAAAATGCAATAAGATATTTCCATTTCCATTGTTACTCATCTCATTTTTAGAGAAATTTCTCTCAAGTCATCTTAAATAATGACCTAGTTATTTTGAAAATCAATCTCAAAATAATGACTAATAAAGCTCTTCCTTTCATTGTACCCAGGACTTAAGAGCTCAATTATAACTGTCCTGACATGTGAGGGCTTTTACCCTTCCTGTGTCCCCAAATGGGCTCCCTCAGTGACCTCTCTCCCAGTTGGATGCTTCTCGAAGAAGGACCACAAAGCTCCCTTTCCTGTGTCTCAGTGATGGGAAAACCATGCCTCTTTACCCATTGTTATTGGTGGAAGATGACTTTAAGAAGACACGCACACAATTTGAAAAAGAGTGTTTCAATGCCTTCTTAAATGTGACTTTCATAACAAACCGGTACAGGTAAGTCGGGTATGATGATTGCTGTTTCATTAACAACGTGTAATGAAGAGGGTGATGTCGATGAAATGGGAGAGTGAAGACATCCAAAACTCTGTTGGCAAAAGTTGTCAAAATCTTTTTTTTTAGAACTCAATAGAAGAAGGCTTATAGAAATCCAAAGAAGGTTTATTAGAAAAGGTATCTGAATCCAGTTAAGAACAGTGAGCCTTGGACATTCTATCTGGGTCTACTCCTGTTCTGCACTTCACAGCTCAGCAGTAGCCTTGAAACTAGCAAATTTGCAAGGACATAGCCACTTAAGGAGACAGAATATGTGTGGAACTCCCCCAAATCCCTATTTTCAGCAAAACATCATTATCTGCCTAGCCTAGGAATTCTCTGAAATCCTTACTTGCAGTGTTTGTTTTTATTTGAACTGTCAAAGCTAACTCCCTGTGAACAGGTAACTCTCCAAGGTGTTTGTTGAATACATCTGGCAGCAACTATTAAACTGCCTGAGGTGCTGATGCAGTTGAAGCAAGAAGCAGCTGAATATACATGAAAGACAGCAGAAATACAATTTTTCTTGCCATCTTTTAAATATTTAATTTAAGAAACAACTATATAAAACAATAATTCTAAAATTATATTTATATGAACTTATAATATATAAAGATATGATTTCTATAAAAATGCTAGCAATAAGTAAGAAGAAAATGGAGCTCTCTGGAGCAATGTTTTGTATAGTACTAAAATTATTTATATTAATATGATTTAGATTATTTTTAAATTAGATATTAATTGCAATCTCAAGGGCAACACATAAGAAAACAGCTCACAGGAAAAGAAATGACAATAAAATGAAAGTGGTAGGCTACCCAATGTCTATTGAACACAAAGGAAGGCAACAACATCTGAATAGAAGGAAGGAACTAAGACATATAAAAGATAAATAGCAAAATGGAATATACAAATCCTATCTTATCAGTAATTACATTCAATATAAATGATTAAACTTTCTAATAAAAAACTGAAATGATAAAAATATTCAATTATAAGCTGATTATAAGAGTTACACTTTAGATTCAAATATGTAAGTCATCTGAAAATAAAAGTGCAGAAAATTATTCACCATACAGCAGTATTAAAAGGAGCTGAGGGACTTATACTAACTTTAAGACAAAAAATTTACCAGAGACAAAGAAAGATATTTTATAATGATAACAGTTTCAATTCATCAGAAAGTCTTAATATCATAAAACTAAACACACAAAGCTACACATTTCCAAAATACAGGAGGCAAAAACTGATTTAGTTGATGTTATAAATATGTAATTCCAGTTTACTAGCTGGAAACTTCAATATACCACATTCGATAATGGTTAAATGACTTGAACAAGTTACAGGATTCACACTTCTCAATTTCAATACTTAATACAAAGCTGCAGTAATACAAAAGTATGAAACTAGGTTAAGGACAGACATAAATCAAAGCAATGAAATCAAGAGACCAAGCAAAAACTCTGATATTTATGCTTAGTTGATTTTTGACAAGAATGTCAAACTATTAAACAGGGAAAGAAATGAATTTTCAACGAACAGTGTAGAGATAACTGGGATCCACATGCAACTCATCCTACTTCACAACATATACAAAAGTAGCTCAAAGTGGATCAAAGATCTAAAATTATTAAACTCAGGAGAAAATGTAGATGTAAATCATCATGACATTGGACTAGACAAGGGTTTCTGAGCACCAGTACCAATAGCACAAGCAAAAATAAAATAAAGAAATTAAACTTTTTCACAACTTCTATGCTTGAAAAGTCATAATCAAGGAAGTGAAAATATAACCTACAGATTGGGAAAAAATACAATAAATGACATATCTGAAAAGGGACTTGAATCCATACTAAATAACATAACTCAAACTCAACATTAAAAAGATAATCAAAAATTTTAAGTGAATAAAGAATTTTCCCCAAGGAATATCCACAAATGACCAATAAGCACATGAAGAGATACTCAGTATCATTAGTCATTAGACAAATGCAAATTAAAACCACAGTGAGATACCACATCATAACCACTCAAATGATTATAATAAAAATATAGAAAACTACAGGAGTTGGCGTGTATGTGGAGAAATTGTAATTCTCCTACACTGCTGGTAGTAATGTAAAATGGTACAGCTGCTTTGGAAAGCAGTGTGTCGGTCCCTCAAAAAGTTGGATGTAGGCCATATAACCCAATAATTCTACACTTGGATAAAGAGAATTGAAATACATATCCATGCAAATACTTCTACACAAATACTCATGCCAATGTTATTCATCGTAGTCAAAATTGGAAATTATTCACATGTCCATTAATTGGTGAATGGATAAACTCAACACTGACTCCATATCTTCCCAGGACATCCTATCCTCCTGTCTGGAAACCTCATCACCATGTGCTGGGCCTTTGACCTGAAAGTTCATGCTCTTAAATTCCATTTTCCTGCAAGTATATAATCACTCCTTTTAGAAACTATTGCCTTTAGTAGCTCTCTACCCCAAGAGAAGAAATGAAAACCAAAGACAGGTATATTAATTGTCACACTCATGAGAAACTCACATTGGTGACTTGTAAGATTAGAAAGTCGTAACTTAGAGCACACATAGAAAACTCATATTGTTTAATCAGTGTTCACTTACTGGTTTTTTTTTAACACTAGCAAGGAGTACGTTGGCCCTCAGACCTTCCCGGGGCGGGAGATGCAGGGATAGGAACAGAGATCCTAGCTAGTAGTCCTAAGTCTGTAGCCTCCCAGAGATCCCCATAAAGATCTGTGGGCAGGCACCATAGTGAGTTGGACGGCCTTGCTCCCTTACCTTCAGCAAAGCACAAAGTTCCTCGGTGAACCCATGGATTTAATCAGGGCAACAAAATATAAACAAAAATAGCAGAGAACTGAAGCAGGCAAGTCACCATATGGTGGCTAAATACCTATCAAGACCAGATTTTAAAATTATTTTAGTAAACTACATTGCACTTAAGTATCTGGCACCATTCTAGGAGTCTTACAACTAACTATTAAATCTTAACCTACTGAAAACACTGCATTGAATATAATACCCACAAAAGGGTTATTATCACCATCTCCATACTAAAAATGTAGAAACTGAAGTACTGGGAGTGGGGCAAGTAAGTTTCTCAAGATCACAAATCTAGTAAGTGTCAATGTCAGGATTTGAATCCTTTCGGTCTATCTCCAAAATGTTGTTCTTAACTGCAAGCTTACATTAAAATGTTTCAAAATCTAGAGGTAGAAATATATGAATGAATGGATGGTCAGATGGATGGATGCACAGATAAATGGATGGAGGAAGAGGGAAGAAGGGAGGAGGAAGGAGGATTGATGGGTAGATTGAAGAGGGTGTATGGGGGAGAGGAAGGTTGGGACTGAGGAATAGGTGGATAGGTGATAGGACTGAAGGAGGGGAGAGGAATATATTGACGGGATGGGTGAATGGAAACATAGGCGCATGAGTCAAATGGCTACTTCTTGTTAGTTCTTTTTTATTTCAGTGTGCAAAAACACAAAGAATGCTACAAATAAAAATATAAGACTAAATTTGAAGCAATGAACAAATACTGAACATTTAAAACTTTAGACATTATTATGTTTAATCTAGTCTCAATGACTTTAAAAACAGAATATTAAGAGAAGAAAGAAGTAAGAAAGTAGAAAGAGGAGGAGAAAAGGGAGGAGGAAGAGGAGGAAGACTTGCTTCCATAGATTCCACTACTGACTATTTAAATCCCAATAAACAATTGATGCACCAGATCAAAAAGCTGTTATTGACACAAAAGGAGTGCTGGAACATTCTAAAAGGGAGGATATGGGTCCAGGTCAGAAAGGACATGACTGAGTCAGAAGAAAGAAGGGCAAGGCTGATGGTTCAGTTGCGGCATCTGGAGCTCCAGCTGCTGTCAGGAGAGTCTCTGACGCTATAAAAGGATGGAGCACAGTAGGAAGGGAGGCGTATTGGGAATAGGGAAAAGGAATTAGATTAATCCTCAGCTAGTCAGCATTTCCAGATCAGCAAAAGGTGGCAGAAACTGTGAAGATCTGAGATTGATAACACCTATTTAGTAGTTGAATACATCTAAAATTGTAACTGTACTAATTCACTGCGTAAACTTTGTAAACTTTGTAAACTAAAGAATCCAGAACCCACAGTATCTTTATTTTAACAGGAAATGCTATTCTCTTTGGAAAACTCAAATGTATTAGTCTAACTGCTTTAGATATTAAAAATAATTTAAATAAAGACTGAACCTCTCTCTATTCTTTAGAGACTCAGAGTAGAAGACTCTGCACACTCTGACCAAACATGATTATAATGGAAATTATGTGGTTATTAAACTATTTGTATTGCAACAATTAGCTTTTGTTGTGCAACAAACCACCCTAAAACTTGCTAACTTACTAAAAAAAAATTTTAAGAGAAGCATTTTTATTTCATTTCCATTTAGTTATTTACCCTAGTTGTTTCCCTCTGGACTTGGTTGGGACTCCAACCCAGATGTATGTGGCCTGCATCTTTCAGAGATGAATGACTTAACTGTAACTCCAGGGTGTGCCTAAAACAACTTTTGTCTAATTATATTTTTATAATTAGTAAAATATAGCTACAAAGGATTTTGTGGCAGATTGAGTAATGGCCTCACAAAGATGCTCACACCCTAATCCAGACTATGTGGCAGTGCTAACTTGTTTGGAAAGGGTCTTTGCAAATGTGAGAAGGTTAAGGATCTGGAGTTGAGATTTTTCAGATAATAGGGTGAGCCCTAAATATAATCACAGGGTTCCTATAAAAAGAAGACAGGAGGCCAAAGGTGGGAGTAGGTAAGGCAATGTGAAGACACCAGATGCAGCCAAGAACTGATCTGTAGATGGAAAAGGCAAAAAAAACTGACCTCCCCTGAAGACTTCAAAGAGACAGCTTAATTTTAAACTTCCAAACTCCACAACTACAACAGAATAAAGTTGGGCTGTTTTAAGCCACTAAATTTGTAAATTTATTACAGTAGCAGCAGGGGACTAACACAGATATTGGTGGCAATTGGCAAAATATGTGTATTAACTGTGGATGAGATAATTGGGCCAATATTAAATGATATGACTTTGATAACTATACAGTATTCATGTAAAGGAATGCCCTTGATTTTAGACCTTACGCCCTGGAGTCATTAGGGTTAATGGTCACAGAGTCTCCAACTCACTCTACAATGGTTATGGAAAATGTATTTATACAATACACTTCTACATAATTCAGTATGTACATATATACATACATAATAGATAAAATATATATATATATACAGGTGTATAATAAATATGTTTATACCTTTATGAAATGTAGGTACATATTAACATCTCATACATAAACATACATAAATGTATAATGCATATTTATTTACACTTCATACATAAAAGATGTAAATTCAATTTGAAAGAGAATGATAAAGCAAATTGATCAAAGTGCGAACAGTTGTTAAATATGAGTAAAGTGCATAATGGAATTTCTTATTATTGTTGCCATCTTTTTGAAAGTTTGAAATATATCAAAATAAGAAACTACACACAAAAATAATTATAAAACAATGGAAAACTAGAAAAATGGAATCCAGGATTTATGAAGGTCATTCTGGGTATACTCTGGGCCTCGTCCCAGTTGTTGGAAGGGGAAAGAACTCATTGAAAGAGTGCTTAGTGCATGATGGTTGGGTTAGTACGAGGGGAGACTCCCACTGCAAATAGGCGGTTTTTAGAGTATTCTTCAGTATTTATCCCCAGGTGTCTCAAGCCTTATTCACACACATCTGCACCTCCTTCAAAAAGGTGCAGATAAAGGCAATTCCCAAACGTGTTTGTCTGAGACAGGAAGGGTCGACAAGGGTTGAGAGAAGGGCCCCATTTCTCTCTCTGGTTGCCCCTGTGTTGTATAGCCTTGGCTACACAAATCTCCTGCTTTGACACATGGAATCAGCACCTGTGTGACTGACCGAGTGCCGGGGTGGGGGAGAAATCGGCAGCCCTATGGATGGAGCAGGTGTGGGCTGCCAGAGAAGGAAGCCGGTGGACCAAGGACAGAGCAGGGCTCTTCAGGACCTTGGGATGGTCCCTGGATGCCCATGGGGTGGGACATTTGAGAGGAGGTAGACTCTAGGGATGGCACCTGGGTGGGGAAGGGTCTCCCATCTGATGCTGAAATACTATTTATTTTATTTATCCATTTTTATCCCTTCACTACATCTTGAACTTTGTGAAAGAAACATCAATCTGATACTTTTCTTGGGCCTCTCAGGACACCTCATCTGATGAAAAATATCAGCAAATTCTTGTGCAAGAAATGATAAACCTGAGAGCCAAGATATGCGCATACATAACAGGAATGGGGAAATTGACAAACAAGGAACCTACTCATATGAGTCTATTTTAATTTGAAAAACAAAGTTGCTGCAATAAAATACTAAAAAAGTTTAAAATAAATAAATGAAAGGAATAGCCCTGCTCCCCACCCAAAGCAAAAGTGGCAGAAGATGTTGGGATGGTCACAACACAGCAAGTTTCAGTAAAAATAAGTATATATATATTACGCTTATATACATAATATATACACACACATACATGGCAGACCATGAAGCATGAAAAAATGCCATTTCAGAAAATTAATATAAAGAAAAAATTGTCAATATTGCACTCTGGAAACGTAACATAGTATCTTATTTAGTACTCGAAATAACAAGAAAATAATCTATGACTCTGAGAACTTTGCCATAAATGTGACTTTTTCCCTGGTTATAATTTTCATATTTAATTTCAAAATGTATGATTTCCAATCAAAGTAGTGGAATATTATGTAAGTTTCCAGGCATAATCACTGCTTTTTATTACCTTAGCTCTTTACATACATGCCATATTTCTTCATATCCCTGTAGCTTTCTTCTCCCTATTACTGAACCACACATTTCACAATTATGGACAATTTTTTTATGTGGTTGTTACCCAAAGAAAGGATAAAGCAACAGTAGGAGGAAATAAAATCTCATTAAAATTAAATATTTGAAAACATTGTAAGTTCTGCTTTCCAGCTATAGAGGCTTTCTGTTCTGCCTAACATTCTGGATCTCTTTCTAGACTTGTCAGCATATTCAGAAATTCTCAGCTCAAGACAGAGAAGGCTCTATGCCATTTTCTGAGGGCCCTTTGGGTTCAACTTCCTCAGAAGTCCTTATGGGATGAAGTCATGATTGTATTCTCCTCCTCAATGTGGAATTTTGTTCATCACAGCGTCCTGGACATGATCAAGTTTCTCAGAGTATGGCCCTCAAATCATTTCCCCTCTCACTTAATCCACATAGCTCTATCTGATACTCCAGTTCTACCCCACATCCCTTCTCACAACTCCCCCCACAATCCCCCTGCCAGGCCTGGCTGTCTGCCTCTTTCTACCAAGTGGAGTCACCAAACATGCATGACCCTGTGCTCTGCTCTAGTAGTCCATGACCGTGAACTTCTCTATTTATCTGGTTGTTATAATTAGTTCTGTCTTCTGAAAACCTTGTCAATTGTGAAGTTTCTAGTCTTGCTCATCAGGGAGTACAGGGATACCCTCATGTCTCATGAAGTTATCCAGGCCACACAGGATACCTAGTCTGTACACAGGAATAAAAAGTGACTTCAGTCATTTATTCTCATGAACGCTGAGGGGCAATCAATGTTCTACCAGTGAGTTCATTTGTCAGTGAGACTTCACTCACAAGGTGACTGCTGGGTCAAGAAAATGGTAATGTGGAACCAGTAGGAAGATCTACGTGTACATATGCTTAACAACCTTGCCATTCAATTATCATTCTACTTTTTATATAAACTTAATATTTTATATGATAAGTGACATAAAGTTAAGGTTTTATATATAAAATAATGTCTCCCCTCAGGCAATATATCTCTACCAAACCTGTCCTTTCCTGAATAAAGCACACAGCCCATCTGAACAAACATGGTCTAGCACCCTCTGTGTGTCTGGTTTTTCACTGCAGCAAAATATACATAACATAAAATTTACAAATTTAATCATTTTAAGTATATATTTTAGCAGAATTAAGTACATTCACATTATTAGGCAACCATCACTACCATCGTTTTCCATAGCTTTTTCAACTTCCCAAGCTGAAATTCTGTGTTCATTAAATGTTAACGTTCCATTCCTCCCTCCTCCCAGTCTCTGGTGCCAACAATTCTATTCTCTATCTTCATGATTTTGACTTCCCTTGGTCTCACACCAGTGGAATTTATATAGAATTTACCCTTTTGTGACCAGTTTCTTTTACTTAGCATAATGTCTTCAAGATTCATTCATGAGTAAGAATTTTCTTCCTTCTTCAGATTGAATAACATTCCAATGTACGTATGTTCCATATTTTTGTTTATCCATTTATCTTTTCATGGTCATTGGGGTTTTATTCATCTTTTGGCTACTGTGAGTAATGCTGTTATGAACATTTTATGCAAATTTATGTTAAAGTTTCTGCTTTCACTTTTTTAATACACACACAGAAGAGGAATTGCTAAATCATGTGGCAACTCCGTGCTTAGTTTTTGAATGAACTGCCGTAATTTTTTCCAAAACAGCTTCCCCATTTTACATTCCTACCAGCAGTGCACAATAGTTGCAATTTCTCCATATCCTTGCCAATATATTATTTTATGATTTTTTAAACAACTATCCTAATGGGTATGAAGTGGTATTTCAATGTGTTTTTAATGTGCATTTAATTAATGATTGATAATGGTGAACATCTTCTCATTAGATTATTGGTTATCTGCATACTTTTTTTAAGAAAAATGTCTGTCTGTCCTTGGGCTATTTTTAACTAGGCTATTTGTTATTTTGTTCTTGAGTTGTGGGTGTTTTTTATATATGCTGGCTATTAACCCCTTATTAGATAGCAATTCATTTTATACTCTTTTAATCATGTGCTTTGATGCATCAAAGTTTTCCATTGTGATGTTCAATTTACTTACGTTGTCTTTTGTTTCCTGTGCATTTACTGTCATACCTAAGAAATCATTGCCAAATTCAATGTCATAAAAACTTTAGTCCTATGCTTTCTTCTAAGAGTTTAGCTCTTACATTTTTATTTGAGTTAATTTTTCTATAGCGTATAATGCAAAGCTACAAATTAATTATTTGGCATGTGACTAGCTGGTTTTCCCTGCAGCATTTATTCAAAGGTGCACCCCTGCACCATTCTCCATTGAATCGTCTTTGCATTCTAATCAGAAATATTGGATTATATATGTAAGAGTTCATTTTTATTTTCTATTTTGTTTATGTCTTCATCTTTAGATTAGATTACTACAGTTTTGAAATCGGGAAGTGTGAGTCTTCCAACTTTGTTCTTTCTAGATTGTTTTGGCCATTTGTGGTATCTATTTGTTTTTAATTAAATAGATTATAGTTTATCTGCTACCACGTAAGCATTCTCTCATTGATGTGTCATGGTCACCACATTAGTGAGTGGCAGCAGAGTTCATCATTTTTCTACAATTACCAATTTTTAGTGAAGTGAATTATATCACACAGGCTAGGTCTTCCAGTTCAACTTTGTGTGTTCATTCTTCTATTCCAGAGTGCATTCCCTTTTTTCCTCCATGTTTACTCATAGCCACATCCCAATTCTACATAGCTCTTGGAAATTCCTCCATGCTCATCTGATCATCATACATGTACATCACTTAACAGTCACACACAATCTGTGTCTTTGTGCTCTTCCAGATGTACTTGTCCCTGCCTGGTATCTTGGATCTCAGTTGTCTCCTAATCTATGCGCATTTCATTTGCATTTCTCTCCCAATAATTCTCATAGAGACTCCTTCATCTCCATAGGATTGCTCTGCTTTACTTTAATGACTCCATAATTTTAGTGTGATAAACCATGATTTATTCTTAATATTTCCCAAATAGTATTACTTTGTTTCCAAGATATACCACTAAACACAAACTCTCAATAACACATATTTAAAGATAAAAATATCACCGTAACCTAGTAGTGTTATTTTCATGGCACGAAATCCTAGGAGTTTAATTTCTGGGTTATTGATGCTCATAAATTAAAAGACAGCAAAAATTAGCTTAGTGATTATGCATCCACTGGCTGAAGATGGTGTTTCCTTTTCCACAACCACCTATCAATAGATTTCATCACAACATTGACAGCAAATAAATTAATAGAAATGTTGTTACAAAGCTCTAGAAAAATCAAAGGAAATCTCATGGAATTTTTTTCCAGCAAGATTTTCTCCACTGAGAGATAGGGTTGATATGTCTCCTGCTAGAGCATCAGACCCTGTGAAGAGAATACATCTCCCTGTTTTTTTTCCAAAACAAAATGGGGAGTTTGTAGACATGTAATTTTGTTTTATTGCCCAGTGAATCCCTATGGAAATTACTTAGCATAGTGTAATGATCACCCCAAACAGAGGTCACTGAGAAGTTTAAAAATGCCAGGAGCTCCTGACTGCAATGCAATCAGAGGAGACCACTTAGAGATACAGGGACTGAACTGCGGGCACACACCATTCTTAAGCCTCAGTGAATATTACCCCATAGGCTATGAGACCAATTTGTTTATCCAGTACTCATTTATTGAATATTTATGAAACTCTCACTGGTGAGGGGACATTTGGAGATTTGGTAGCAAAGGAAGAGGTACAGTGGAGGATCCCTTGGTGATATTATTGATCAATCACAGCACCCCCACGTCCCACGGCATTCAGACCGTGGGAGACTCCTGTCTGACCTTCTGTTGTTGTTGCTATTCATGTTTTTTAGAGAAAGGAAGGCAGATAGGCAGCAAGAAAGAAAGAAGAGAGGAAAAAGAAGCATCTGTATTTATTTAGTTGTTCATTTTAGTTGTTCGCCTATCCCAGGCCACAAACCCAGGTTCCTGGGCTGCATGTGAACTGCTCCCCAGGCCTGGGCTTAATCTCTGAGTCACCAGAGCAAGCCCTGCCTGACCTTTTAAGCTTCTCCTCCCAATGCCTCCTCCACCACATGCAGGCCCTGTCTCCTGAGATAAACATCCCTGCCCCAGACCTCCAAATTGTCACTGCAGGCTGACGCTGTCCCTGCCCCTAGGACACAGCAAAAGTCAAGGTCTTGTTTGTCATTTGCAGTTCAGGAGAGTGAAGGTTAGGGAGAGCTTTGCATGTCCAGGACGAGGGTATGGAAGGCTCATACTAGGCCCTGGCTGGTGATCTGGGAAGAGATCCAGAGGCAGGTGTGTGTGAATCAGAGGTTGTTGGAAAATAGGTCACTATAATTAGGTATGTGAGGCCAACTTTAACCTTCAGGGTTTGAGTAGAGTTGGAGACATGGAGACACAAGCTGCTGTGCATGGTTCTATGGGGAGAGGTCGTGAGAAGAGATTCATGTTCAGATTGTCACCCAGAGAGCGTCCACTGTCTCTTCCAATTATGCTCAGAACAGCTGGCCAAACTTCACTGAGCCCAAGCTTGCCTTCCCTTCTAATGTAGTTCATTAAGACAGAAATAGTTTTTCAAAATTCCGTATAGGAATGTACCATTGGTCCACAATTATTGGAAATGTTCTCATATTGGTGGGCCCCAAACTTTAATATCCCATCTGTTTGCTCATTTCATATGGGTGCTTTTCTTGGATAAACTCAGTACAAATTCTAATGTCTCCAAATCTGCAGACATTTCCAATCCTTCGAACTTTATGCTGTTCCCCTTCAACCCATGTCCTGAGGTTCTACAGCAGATATTTCATACAGGGGGAAAGTTGGGTCAGATCAATCCCTCTACTTGATGGCTCATTTAGTTGGTGAGTAATTATGAACTCTCATGATGGTTCAAGCACCAGCCAGCACTGCCCTTGTTAGTCATCCTGGAGAGAGGACTCCCAAGAATCACAGGTGACAATGAGAAGGTTTTGATTCCCACTGACCATTGTGGGGAAGATACCAACTGTGGATGAGACCTCAGTAGTTCCTTCAGGTAAGGTGATTGCAGAAAAATCTTCAGCCAAACAAAACTTTCAGTAAGAATTGTCTCTAAGATTATCAGATAAAAATCTAAAATGGTCTGAGATCAATGTCTTTTGTGTTGTGTGTGTGTGTGTATGGTATGTTTTGCATGTATATTTTACCAATATATACTTATTCCAGATACAGCTTAAATATCTGATGCCCCTATTGAATAATGTGCTGCATGTTTTCCTACTTTGGAAAAATAGACAAGTAGCTCTTCTTTCTTAAGTTCTTTGAAAGTTTTATTGTTATGAGTGAAATTAATCACCTATTCATTTTTCTATCTAATGTTATCAGAGAGAATGATCTCAGATCGCTATTCTAAAATTAAATCAATATTTTGAAACATGATGCTCAAAATTTACCTTTTCATCAATAATGACACAGAAAATGGATTTATCTAGTTACTTTTGAATACATTTTACAACTAATTCATCTTGGCATTTCACCAGAAAGCAAGATTTCCTAAAGTATTTTAAAATGTTGAGAATCTCTATTGGTTACTAAGAAGGTTGGAATACCTGCTTTGAAATATTTTCTTGTTATAACCAGTTTAGGAGGCTCTATATTTATGAATTAAATTATTTTTTGTTCATATGAAGATGCCAGCTCTTTAAAGAAAAAAGAAAGTTCTAGCATCTCCCTAAAGTATATCTCAGGCTCTGCCTTGCAGAGGAGACAGAATGGTTGTCCATAAGAGTTTTATCAGGCCTTCATTCTCTACACAATGAGTACAGAGCCAGCAGTGATGACATCTTAAAACCATAGTGCTCTCCCTGTGGCCTGGAGCCCACCCTGCCACTAAGGGAAGATGCCAGCACCCATGAGTGTTGTCTTGCAGTGTGGTGGAGAGATGAAATGTAAGTGAATACCTTTTGGAGGAAAGTAAGAGAGACAACATTTGAGGCTGTCCTGAGCTTGCTGGGGGCTGGGAGCAGCTTCTGAGACAGTGCCAAGAGGCGAGTTGATCAGCAGTGGGAGAAGCAGAGGGGGCTGGCATATAAATGATAGTGGTGTGCAGTGACCAGCACCTCAGCATGGCTGTCATACCACCATGGTGGGCAGTGTGGATACTCCCTCTGGAGGCACAGGCAGGGTGGGCCCGACCAATCCCACTGAATTTAGATTAAAGGTACATAATACACAGCTCACTGTGAACATGAGAACACTCTATGTGTTAGCCCCTGATGGTCAGGGGTATTGTATTTATGTTGCCTGACAGCTGGACTCACAACAAGGGTTCCCTAGGCCTCCAGGTGCTGGCTCAGTCTCAGACATCTGGGACCCTTGTTAAAGACTTGCAGGAGTGAGGCCTGCAGCCACCTGAGCGCTGGAATACATCCCATAGTCATGTGCATGTTGGGTAAAAGGAAGAAAACCCAAGATAGAAGAGGAAACCTTTCTTTTCCACCCATGGCAGCTTTTGTTATAACACCAAATATGTGATCCCCATGTCGCTGATACTGTGGCTAAATATCATTTGCTGCTGAAGCTGAAGAATACCCCTAACTTCCCTTTCAGGCTTGTTTTTGCAAAAGCAACTGAGCTTAACACCGAAGTAAAGAACTAGAACTACCTGAAAATGGGTTGAAGGGTAACTAGAGTCACCCATAAGCCGTTCTTTAGGATACAGGTGTTGATGCAGAACCCTGTTCTCCTGACGACCCTGAGGGTCATGAGAAGAGAATCTAATAAAAGCAGCATGTCCCTGGATGCTGAACATGCTGGACCCTTATCAGTCAGAGCTGGTCACCAAGTTCCCTGCTCCTTGCATGCTCCTCCCAAGCCCTTAAAAAGCTCACCTGACCCACTGTCAGGGAGACACATTTGAGAACTTTGCCTCTTGTGTCCTTGCTGACTGATCTTACAATAATCCTTTTTATTCCGCTCAAACGGGTGCCTAGCCCTGGCTTTATGTGGGTCAGACAGTGCTCGCTTGTTAGGTAACACTCTGAATGACTCATGACTAACCACCCAGTGAACAGTGGCCTTGACCAGGGCAAATTATCCCACACAGTCATCATCTCTACTGTCTGAGGTGAGGGGACAAAGGCTTTTACCTGAAGACCCACAGTTGCAGGCCTGACTGAGCTACGGGTGCAGCCATTAACCATATCTTCAGAGACCCTATGAAAACAGCCAGCATTGTGTTGGCTACAATGATCATCCCTTATTTAGTAGGATGCCATCCTCCATAGTCAGGCTTAGAGTAAGAGGCCAAGAAGGAAAAAAATAACTTAAGCTGACAAAGGCATCAGGGTGAAGAGACTCTGGCTTGGGGACCTGTCTTTGTTCCTGATCAGTCATGTGACTTTGGGCAAAGCCTTCACATTCCTATCTAAGAGCCATGGTACATTATGGGACTATTGTGAAGGTTAAATAAGTCAAGGTGTGTAAACTGAGCAGCCCCGCACCTGGCAGAAGTTCAGTCTCCTTAGATGTGAACCCTTGGTCACAGAGGCATCTCCTCCTATGAGGGTTGATGAAAACACAGAAGAGACCAGACTGTGTGAAGGGATGATTGTTAACAAGAAAAAATGTTCCTATATCCCAATTGTAGGTCAAACTGGCCCCCTGACAAATATAACCAAGCAGCTGCAATGCCCACAGCATTGACAAGAGTTGAGGGAAGTACAACAGGCAGGAAGAACTGCCCAAAATGATGACAATGTAACAGATGAAACGGTTTTCATCAACCATTGATCTGTAGTGCTCAGTGGGCCATGGACAGCATTGCCATGGATGTCACAGTCCAGGGCAAGGGCATTAGATTCAGGAGAGATTTGTAGGAATAATTTATAAAAGATGAGAGGTTGAGATCTCAAAATGTGCCTTTGCTCAGAAGTTCTCATCTCAAATTCTGAGAGAGAGAGAGAGAGAGAGAGAGAGAGAGAGAGAGAGAGAGAGAGAGAGAGAGAGAGAGAGAGAGAGAGAGAGAAAGATGTGTCCATTCATGACACAGTAGCACTTGGAAACAAGAGCATCCTTTGGAAGATGGAGAAACAGGTCATCATAGGTGGTTGGATGTGGAAAAGGGTGCTATTCAAGGAAAGGGTCAGTAGTCTCTTACCTGCATCTTGGTAGCCACACAAGAGGCATGGGCATTTGCAAGCCAGGCTAGAGGAAGAGCAAGGTGACAGAAGAACCTCTTTTAATTGGAGTTTAAGCATTCAGAATAAAGTCATTTCAGAAGTCACCTAACACTGGGCTCCTAGAGGCATTCCTGACTAGCCCCAGTCCCTCTCCCCCCAAAAAAGTCCTAAACCACCACACAGCACTAATAAATCATCCTAGCTGTTCCAGGGTGCCTCCTGCACACGCGGCACATCTAGTCTGTCCTAATTTATCAGAATCATTGCTGTGGGGCCTGTGAGGCATTGAGTTGTTTTACTTCTCAATCTGCTCCACATTTACTGCACTTCAGAGAAAGAAGCTGCCGTGCATAATTGTTTAAATTGCTTGGAAACCTGTTCCAAAATAAAACTTAAAATCCTCTGTTTTAGCTATAAACAGAGAGCAATTAAAGCATCAGTTTCAGTGGGAACCCAGAATAGGAAAAAGTAATGTGAGCAAGCCATTATTTCCGTGTTTGTTCCTCTGTAAGAGTGACCTTCAACCCACAGTGGCCAGGGGCGCTAATGAACACACACCTCTCCCTGCTTCCTGCTTGTGGTAGGGAACTAGTATGTTTTAAGAGCCAGGATTCAGGGTATAGTGTGAAATCCTGGGACAGAGAGGATCTCAGTAGTTGCCACCCAAAAGAACAACCTAGAAACATATGCAGCTTTACCATAGCTTTCCACCAGACCAATTATGGAAGCATTAATGACAGCAGGGATGACCAGGTACTGAGACTTAGAATCTTTTACAGTTTTTTCAAACATTCTTAAACCTAGAAGACAGGATTTCTTAAGAGTCTAGAGTCAACCCAAATAACTGGGGTGTAGTCGTGAAGAATAATTTGGGGTCAAGAGAAATTCTTTTGGCCCTCTTGACATAAAACAAATATTCAACAAAACTTATGACTTCAATGGGATATTTGACAGGGTGGATGCTGCAAGGAGCTGCTTTGCTTTTCCTCTAATTTCTACCTTCAAGCATATTTGGTCAGATTCCCTTTCTTATTTCTTGATGAAATTTAAGAAGCTTCAATAGTTTCCTGTACTTTTAGTTACTGCATCAGACTTGTTTTCAGGTACAAAAGAACTCAAGCCAAGCAAACACAGACTACAATCTTTCAAATACTCTTTACTGACATAGTTAAAGTTCTCTCTTATGAAAACTGATTTTTGCAAAACATCTACATTTAATCACTAACTGTGCTGGCTTTAGTTCTCTGCTTGTGTCAAAAATGTTATTACTTAAAAGAAATAAAATGTCTGTTTTAATTTTTGCTGTTTTAATGCTATATTCTGTAAACAATCTTTAAGAAAATATATAGAAAAATGTAAAAGGAACTATCATCTCTCATTCATCTAAAACTTTCTTTCTTCCCTGCTCAAGATGCAAGGTAGATGTACAGCCTAATCTCTGGGCTCTCTAGTTCACCCCACAGCACTGGGGGCAGCAGCAAGAATTTCATGACCTGGCAAACAGCCAGTGGAGCAGGGAAGCTTCTCCTTCCAAGAAGCTCCCTACACAGTGAAATGTACTGTCAACAAGAAAAGTGTGGCAAATTTGATGGACAATTGGCTTCAGTAGTGAGTTTCCCTAAATTTTACACACTCTGCTCACCTTCAGGGTGAAGCCATATTCTGACAATGGTGAGGAAGAAGCTGCCTTTTGAATACCTGCCATGTGGAGAGAGTGCTGTGAAGTGAGTGTTTAAAACCGCCTCCTTGTCCTATGATTGTTTTTCTGCAAACAAAGGCAGCTTGTTATCTCAGTGGCGCTCTCATCTGCACGCTATTCAAATTTAAAAACAAACATTCCACTGAAAATATACTGTGAGTTTTGAAGCCATTTATTAGAAGCAGTAGGGAAGATGGGAATTTACAGCAAAACAAATATATTTATATAATAGGTAGATAGGATTGAAAAATGAAAATTAGAATTTAAGCAATGTTTTATATCTGTAAATTTCTTCTGCTATGTCAGCTTTTGAAACCAAATATCAAAATAAATCGATGTATAAATTGCATGGTAATTATATGTAATCAGACTTTTGGCAAAATTATTATATATAGATGTTATTTATAATGATGTACACCTTAAATTTATAAAATGATATGATGCATTGTTCCTTTAATATTTTCTTAATTAGAAAAATTTAAAAATCAATCAGTGAATGTAAAACATATTTTAAATTGCTATTTACATAATATTAAAAAGTCAATTTGTTAAATATTTGAAGAAGATTTGATTCTACTGTTCTCACTAAATAGCATCGATATTAAAAAAATCTGTACTGTATATAAATAAGGTTTAAAATGTCTTTCATGCCATATTCATGACCTGTTCCAATGTGTTTTAAAACATGCAACACACATGCACATAATTTCAACAATGTTTGCATAATCACAAGTCTGTGGACACTAAGACTGAATGTCAACAGTTCATAGACTTGTGCACACGTCAGATTTAATTTGTGCTGGAATCAGGTCACATGAAGCTGTCCTCACCTGTCATGCAAGTCAGCTTTGGTCTGGACCCCCAGAGGGGCTAGGGCACAGCAAGCCCCGGCCCCATGCTCTCTAAAACATGCCACAACCAGGTAATGTTAGGAATGTTTAGGAAGTTGCCTTATTTAAAATGAAACTGTGAGCCTCTCTCTGAGTGAAAATATGGATTAGACTCCTGCAGTTTATTCTCTCTTCCTCCGTCTGAGGTCGGGTTCCCCTGAACAGTATGAAGAAGTGATATATTAGCGTTGGACGTGATTTATAGGGAAGGGTACTCTGAGAATGGAAGGCGGGTACAGGAGGGGGAGCTCAGAACTGGAAATCTGGGGCTTGGCTACAGCAGCATTCCTCTGTCTCCACCAGTTCCTTACTAAGGAAAAGGTTGGATCTGCCCCAGATATGAGATCCTGAGGCACCACAGATGTGCATGCGTGAGGCATCATCCACATGCTGGGCATCCTCCCCATGGACAGCCCTGCAAAGAAATGGCAGCTGTTGTTCACGTGGGTGAGAAGCACAGACTGGTCAGAGGGCCTGGGAAATTGGGACACTGCATTAGCCACCTCTCGTTTACAGAGCGATTGCCCTCCTGCCTCATGGCCACCCTAGAATGACTGTCAGGAGTGTCACCAAGCTCACCTACCAGATACACAGTCACACTGACTAGAGGAGTTAGCATCCTCAATCCAGTTTTCATTTTATGAACACTGAAACCAAAGCAAGAAAAATTGTATCAGCATTTGAAGAAAACTGAATGCTCTAGAAGATATAAACTTATTTAAAAAATAAAATTAAAAAAAAAATTTGTTTTACTAGACATTTACATGAAAACCTTTCTAAAGTATGGATCTGCCTACTTAACTAAAAGTGTCTGAAAATAATTAGTGTTTTCATAACAACTTGAGGTTGTGAGTAGAAGCATCATGTATGATCAGATGGTGGATACTCAATCTATTAGGATCCCCAGCACTCCCTCTTATAGTCAAAGACCTTTTATTAGGGCACATGCTAGTCTTTGAAGCAGTTCCTAGCATTTTTTACTATGTCCACACCTTATACTGCTCAGAAGGCTGCTGTTGGCATCTTACTTTAACTTACAGAGTATATTTTAAGAACCATGGGGAATTGCATCTTAGATCAGCCTTCAAACTAGAAGCCAACTCCTCCTAAGT
Source organism: Solenodon paradoxus (assembly GCA_004363575.1). Classification (NCBI taxonomy): domain Eukaryota; kingdom Metazoa; phylum Chordata; class Mammalia; order Eulipotyphla; family Solenodontidae; genus Solenodon; species Solenodon paradoxus. The sequence continues at coordinate 17,966 of RJWH01006924.1, read as the reverse complement.
TAGGGTCCAGAAACAATTCTGTGCATAAATTATACCCGCATCAATACTTGAACCCCGGGCTCTGTTATACCTCCACACAGGCTTTACTTCCTTGTTCCAGCTGGTGCTTCTGATGATGAGACAAGAGAATAAAGAGGACATTTCTAACTGATGCTGCAGCTGAGTCTACAACCTAGGTCATCCCCAGACAGCAAGATCTTGTCACTGTGTTGTGCAGCACAACTTGTAAAGAAAAATAAGCTTCTTTATTCTACCAGGTGATGCAAAGAAACTGAAATGACTGGCCCAGACCTCAATGTCCCAGAAACAGGGGCCTCTGTAGAACATCAGAATGAAAAATGACATTGGTAAGTGTCTCTAGGACTTCAGGTAACTTATTCTATTTTCAGTGGCTAAGCTAAAATTATATGCCTTTGAGATCAGAAAATTTAAAAAGGGGACAAAGAATTGGCTTAACTTGAAAACTCAACTTGTTGGTTTGGTCATGCATAAGACCAGTCTGAGAGGGAGCACCTTCCCCTCACACAGCACATACTCCAGTGCACACCACATTGTGCTGCCCCAGCTGAGCGCCGACTTACATGCTTGGCCACATAGCAGCTGTCATCCAAGTTTCAGTCATCCAAGATTCCCAGTTGTACTTTTGAACTTACTTCAGCTCTGAACTAATAAATTCCCTCTTTTGTGAGCCAGCAGATCTTACCAGATTTCTGTCCTCTTCAATCAGTTGTGACTCTGAGACTAAATAATGTTACTCTGGGCAGAGTTGCCATGAACCTACTAGAATCTCATTAAACTGAGGTTTCAGGGTTGGTATATCAGTTAGCTTTTACTACATAACAAAAATGCCCACAATGTAGTGAATTAAAACATTTTCTATAGCTCATGATTATTTGTCACTGAGCAGCTCTGCCGACCTAGTCTTGGCTGACCTTAGCTGCTTTCACTCAGCATCTAAGGTCTGCCAACAGGTTGGCTGGAATTTGGCTGGCCTACGGTGACCTCAGTCATCTGTCTGGTGGATGATTAAAAGTCAACTGGGCCTCATTCTCCAACAGGTTCACCTGGACTTGTTCATAGGATGGTTCAGCAGGTTTCTAAAAGGAAGTGTGGAAACACAGAAGACCTCTGGTGGCCCAGGCTTTGAAACTGTCACTTCTGCTGACTTCTAATTGGCCAGCGCTTGTCATAAGACCAACTCAGGATCAATGGAAGACCTAGAACCTTCCTATTGCTTAGAGGAGGTATATAGAACTATAGCTGTATTTGCAATCTACCATAGCTAAAGGCAGTCAAATGCATGAAGTTCCCCCAGCCCCAACCAAGAACCTTCTCTGTCTCAGGAGGTTGTGAAGGTGAGAATTTTCCTCTTGCCTCCAATCTCTGGATGAGTCATAATGTAAAATCCTTTCCTCCAAATGCAGAAAACATGAGATTAATTTTCTTACTACCAAGAGTGGTAGGGACTATTACATTATACCCAAATTAACCAAGAACAAACAAATGTGAAGGAAACAAGAAAGAAAGGAAAAGGAGAGAGAAATCAGTCCAGTTTGAGCCAGATTATCAAGATGAAAACACAAGCAAATATTGAAAAGACTTTCTTCAAATTTTATAAAGTTTGAGGCATTTATTATAGTCTTTTTATTGTTTAATAAAACCATTCAAGTCTATGATACTGGAAATCACGAATTTGGCTAAAAGGAACAAGGTTCTGAAGTATGACTATATGAAGTTTGAATTCGGTAATTAAAAACATAGACTCTAAAGTTCAGCTAAGGCCCCAAATTTTATTATTTCCAACTTTACATACATCTAGTTAAGTTCAATTCATTCAAATTATATGAAATGATTGATTGTAGGGCAGAGCCAAATAAAGCAGCCCCCAGAAATGACCCTCCCTCAGAACTAGCTGGGACTCTCCCAGCAGTGCTCTGGGTGGCCCAACTGTGACCTCAGGCCCCCAGAGAAGCCAGGAATGCAGGCACAAGCTTAACCTCCCCACTACCCAATGCAGAGACTCACTGGAAAGAAGCAGCACTGGTAAAAAAACAAAACAAAAAACAAAAATAAAAAAACTTCCAATGTGACTTTCTCTAGAGTTCTTAAATCTCTAGATTAAGTCAGAACCAGAGATCTCATGAGTTTCCAAGCAGAGAGAGTCATGTCTTCCTTCCACCCGCAACCCTGTTAATCTCATTCTTTTACTTCTTAGTGTTATGGCTTATATTAAAATGTTATGAAATTTAGTCCTATTTAATTGACATAAACATGTACTTTATGCAGCTCTCTACATCATAGACTATCTTCTTTATGAAGACTTAAAGGAGCACATTCTTTCTAAATTCAGGACAGAAATAGTTGGGCTTTCCCTAAGCAACTGTTTGGTTTCTCTTTCATGGACACTGAGGCCCATGGAGTGTTTCTGTTGTGCTGCTTGCTACAAAGCTCAGAGTCCAATGTTTAGCCCAACTCTTGTGAATGAGCAGGTCTTATGTCCTCTGTGGGCAGTCTTCCACTCCTCCCACAGCAGATTTTAACGTGTATTGAAATGCCATCACCTCATTACAAATACTTGTAATTTTGAGAAGCCATTTTTCCAGAGTTATAAAAACATTCCCCTCTATTCTTTTCTTATTGTTTTTTGTAGTTTTAGACTATACATATAGGCCTAATATTCAGCTAAAATTATTTGTGTTCGATGTGAAGTAGAGACTAAAGTTATTTTTCTCAATATGGATATCCATTTAAAATTACTTTTCATTATACTTTTTATTCCTGAGAACATTTTCAAACATACCTTTAAGTCTTTTATCTAGGTTACAATCAGTTGACAAATTTCTCTATGTAAGAGAATTTTGCCTTAAGACTAATATTTTTAAGAACACTATTAAGGATTGGATAATTAAGTAGTAAAATAATCTTTGGACAAATGAATTTTATTTCAAATTTTATCAAAATGAAGTTCGCTCTTGCAGTTCAGGAGACTGAGACCCTGGTATGCGGACCATGTATTGTCAAAGGACCAGAGATAGAGGCCAGGATGAAAAACTAAAATGAGCAACTAAATAAAGGTGTTTCTTTCCTTCTCTCCCTCCCTCCCTTCTTTCTTTCCTTCTTTCCATGTTTCTTTTTCTTCTCCATTTATCTCTTTAAAAATATGCAGTTCATTTATAAATGCCACTATGAAAGTAATGCATGATTATTTTAGAAAATTTATAAATAAAACATTATTTTTACCGTATTTTAAGTTATTTTTGATGTAGTTGTTAAATTTTTGTAATTATAAAATTTATATGTAATTATAAAATAACCTTTTCTTTTTGGCAAACAACTACAGAAAGTGAAGCTTTAAATGTTGTTTGACAAATAGCACTACATTCAGTTGGAACTAAAACTTAAGGTAAAAATACCATTGTTTTCTTTAAGTATTTATACTTATAACCATGTTTCAGGTTCTGTCTCTTAGTGCTATCTCTATCTAGCTATTTTTCCACCCTTCCACCCATCCAGCCATCCATCCATCTATCTATACATATATAATGGATAGAATCAAATGATAAATCTAAAAGTAGGGTAATTTCATCATTGAGCACTTGCTATATGATGAACATTGAGCTAAATTTTTCCATTATATGAATCTCCCTTTATCTTCACAATCCTACAAGAAAATTCTTATTTTTCCCCATTTCCCACAGATGAAGACATCAAGATTCAATAAGTTTAATTAAATATTTCCCAAAATCTATGACTAGAAAGGGTTAGAGGTGGGGTTGTAAGGAAAGTCTGTCTGTTTTCAAAACCAAGCTCTTTTCTATATAGAACTAATTTATACAGATTATTTTATATAGAGTACGGCTTTATACAGCTTTACTATTTCATGTAGAGAACTTTTATATAGAGAAATATTTTATTCCCTAAGAGAAAACTGTTGATAAACGAAGGGCAATTATATATCTCAGGGTATCCATGCATTAATTACTCTTCAATAAATTGAAGTAACAACATGTTTTGCTTAGCCCCAGGGACCAGGCCTCAGTGATCTGGTAATGAGGGAGAGAGAGGAATCATCCTCAGCCTTACCAACTACCCTGACAAACTCTACAGCCTGCAACCTCTCTAAGGCTACTGTAGGGAGAAATCAGAAGAAAAAACAGACACTGTGCTAACCATAAAGCAGAGAGGAAAGCCATGCAATAATCTAAATGCCCCCAAAACATGTTTTGCTGAAAGCCTTGCTCAGACTCTACAGGCACTGCTATGGTAGGAGATTGTGCTCTCTTATCACATGGGACTGTGTAATCTAACTGGAGACGTAATTAACATGTATGACACAATCAGTGAACAATATTAAATACTTAACATTAACTGCTAAAATCTAGTGGCCACTGATGTTGTAGGCATTTTTGAAATTAAAACTGCATTAGAGGATATTGACTTGATTTTTTAATCAGAACGACATTATAAAGGATCTTGAAAGAGTAAACTTTAGTACACTTGAATTAGAAACCCCTATAGATTTTTGATTTGGCATAAAGAGGTCTTTAAAGAAGTTTTCTTAAGCAGAAACTCATGATATCTCTAAGTAGAACATGAGAAATAAAAATCATGAAAAGCTAGATTTTGAAATTCCAGCCTGAACTAAGTTGGTATTGGTGAGAAGCTTGAAAATCTAATGAGGTTATTACAAAGACTAAAATTCTGCCCTCCAGTAGCATTTTGCTCACTATAAATAAGACAGTCTGACAGAAGTATGCATTAGAAAAAAAAAGCAGTTTTGGTAGGCTTTCCAAGACTTTGGGAATTCTAGATTCATGAATTTAGTATATGTTGTTTTCAGGAAATGTACTTGATTTTGTTATGAGAAAGAAGCTCAGTCCTGTGAAAGTTTAAAAACAATTTAAAGACTACTTTCTTTCTTATAGTCTCTGAAAAAAATCACTTCTCTAAAAAAAGAAAGAAGAAGTCACATTTTTGTGGAATGTCTATATGATTTATCCCTCTGCTATGACATGTGAATTCTTTCAATTATATTCTGTAAATGAAAATTATTTTTTAAGTTATAAAGCATAATTTTCCTAAATTATTAGAGGTTCAGTGGAATCTCTTCTTTCCTGATCTTTAGTATAAGAACCTATGCTTAACAGAGTAAGACTCAATCAGTGTTTTTGAATTGGATGAATTGGAGCATCAGTCATTCATCATCATTTACATGGCAGTTAATTCACACTAAAGCAGAAGATTGTGAAACCAAAGCATATGATGTAATTTAGAAGAGTTTTCTTATAAATCAATTTTGATTCCAATAGCTTATTTAAATTCATGGGTTTTGTAGTTCTAGGATGTTATAAAGACTTGTGTTTTGTCAAAATTATCTGTAATATAAACTAAATCTTTACTGGAATAGTTATCTTTTTTTCGCTAGTCGAAATAATCAGGTTGTACTGGTCTGATCTAGAGCAAGACTGCCTAGCTGATCATTTCTGGCTTATTTAGCTCACTATTCTCTATCCCAGTTCTTCCACCATTGTCCACTGTGGCCTGCATTAACTTTTTCAGGATGCCAGCCTTTTGTCCGACACATGAAAATACTACATCTGGAATGAAGACCATTACAGTGTCTATAGAAGGTGTATCGCTACTCTGCCAATTCCATTTGGACCAGGAAAAATTTTAATCCCCACAGGGTCTCTTGCTTCCTCACTAACTTCAGAAACTCTCTAGTCATTTCACCACATTTGCCAGGAGAGGCTGGACCATCATTGGAAGCTGAAACTGTGTCTCCACACAGCAGAATCAAAAAGTTAAAAAATAACTTTTTTGGAAGTTAGACTCATCAGCAATATTCTGGAAACTGAGAACTTGGCTGTATAAATGGTTTTAGGAACTGCTGAAATCAGGTGATTGGTAGCATAGCAACCTCTTGGGTAGAGGACACAGTGTCCCTGAAAATTCTCCAACTCTTCAACTTTTTCTTCCTGTCATATTTGGAATATTCGTAATAATGGTGAAAATAAGTATATATATAGTAATTACAAAGTTTTAAAAGATATTTTCCTATCCTAAATAATTAAACAAACATGCATTTCTCTGTAGTATGATTGCACAGAATCTCACAAAAACCCAAATATGCTTCTTTGAGATCAGGGGGAGAATACAAACTGGAAACAAGATTTCCAATATTAAATCATTTGGAATGCTCAGGGTTTTATTTCATGTGTGACCCTAAAGGAAAGATAATACTAAAAATTAACCAAAATGAGTACATTGCTGGTCCATTTACTTACTTAAATTTCTATAGAACTTTCCCCACACACTGTTCAAAACAGTGTAATCTGAGGTCATCAGATCTGAGTTATCTCTTAGTAAAGATAATGCAACTGACCATTGTCTAGCTCTTCTCTCTCTTACACACACACTTTGGATAAGTGATTACAGAAAAATCTTTATGAACCACAAAAATAGAAGGACTCAACATAATCTCAGGAACTCAGGTTAGGTTACTATTAGAGTTTCCAAAAAGTTCCCCTGAATTATTTCCTATTACTGTTGAAACAAATGAGCACTAACTTGGTATCTTAAAACAACAAAATGTATGGAAATCTGATGCAGCCTCCTGGGCTAACAGCACATGTGTCCAGGCTGTGACCTCTCAGGTTCTGGGAGGATCTTGCCCCTTGGCCTCTAGAGTCACAGCTTCTAAGGCATGGCTACATCCCTCCAACCACTGCTCATGTCAAGTCTGCTCTGACTCTGACTCTACAGCCTCTCTCCGACAAGGAGCCATGGTTACATTAGTCCCATTGAGGAACCCAGGATCATCTCCCCATCTCAAGACCCTCTACTTAGTCACACCTGCAAGTATCTTTTGCCATATAAGGTAACTTAGTCACAGGTTCCACAGACTCATCTGTAAATCCGATTTCTCACTCTTGAAAGGTTGCCATTAAGAAGAGTCCCAATGACTCCATTCCTCAGTCACTACAAATTGGATCCAAGAGCATGCAGGTCCTGCTCAACCTGCCACAAAGTGTCTTAGAGTGGGTTGGGACAGATTCCATTGTTGAGCTATGCAGAACTGAGCTAAATATCAGGGTACCATCTGAGCAGTGGTCCTTGGTGGTGGAGACCAGAGGAGCAGGCAGGGCTCAAGAGAAGCAGAGCAGACTGTGGAGACCAAGGAGGAGGAGGGCCAAAGACAGCAAGGTGGCCCTGCAGGCCTAGGTGACACTTCTCACCAGTCAGGTTTTGAGATGGTGTCCAGGATTGATATACCTCATTTGCTGTATGTTTGTGTTTGTTCAGAGCTCCTGTTAGTACCCAACAAAGATACATAACTGTATTAAGTAAAATTCCTGAGAGTTTATATGATTAAACCATAGCCCTGTCGTCTCTTGTCACCTCCCTGACCCAGCTCCCTCATAGCTTCTGCCTGCTATGACATCCTCTGTGATAGGAGATGACTCAAGACCCTCTCAAGATGGTGTTTCTGTGGCTGGTAGATTTCTGCATCCACGGAAATAATTTGTGGAATGGAGGGAATAAAATTTAGAGATTACATTTCATCAAGGCTGAGATCATATCCCCAAATGGGAGAGGGAGAGGCAGGGACATTTTACGTGTTCAGAAGGAAGAAAGTTCTTTATATTAGTGTCTCTCAACTTTAGTCAAGTGTGGAGAACCTGAGCTAGATACAGAAAACAAAAACATCATCAAAACACAGTTGACAACTCCACAAAATAATGTTCCAAACACTACAGTTTTGTAACAGGAAGAATCCTTGTGTTTGAACTGAATCAGACTCTCCTTCTCCAGGGAAATTTAATGGAATTAAATCTCCTCTGTTCCCACTTAGAAGTTCATACATAATCATAGCATGTTATGACACAGACAGAAAATACAAGACTGAAAATGCAGAGCTGGTATATAATGCAATTTATTTCTGCCAGTAATAAATTGCCCCCTCAGTTATGGAAGAAAGATGACAGGAGTCATGAAGGAAGTAATGTCCTTCCTCAAAATATTGCAAGATGAACTCTCCTTAAAGACTTCTTGAGAGCTAAAAGAATTGTTACTACCTTTTGGTAGGTTGGTAAGTTCACCTCTCTCTGCTGATGCAAAGATAACACTTGACCTCTGCCCGATCGGCTTATGCACACACATTTCTTCAATATTATTAGCCATTCAGTAGCCTAAGCAGGACCTTATGCCAAATTTATTTTTAGTAGTCATAAATTTGATAGACAATAGCAGTCAAGACAATAAGCCAATTTATAACCCTAAGAAAAGCGTTTCTAGCTTTTTGAATTGATCTAATAAGCTCATAGATGTTGAGAGATTCCTGATTTGTGGCCAGAGGCCTGTTCCTGTTCTTGATCTGTCATTTCTACAAATATGAGCTCTGATCTTTTGCTGCATGTACCTTTCATCCTGATTTCATGTAAAACATACTTGTAAAAGGCTGAAGATATTGCCTGGATCATACTCAATGGGACATCAGACAAAAACAGGTACCTAAGATATAACCCACTTCCTGCCCTGTCTTCTCCTCTACCTTTTGTGTTTATACAACTCAACATTAATCTAACTCTCTAAAACATGGTTTTAAAGGCACTCCTCATTCAAATTGTGACTTCATTCCATCATTTTTCTCAAAAAGAGTCATCAAGAGACAAATGGATAGCCCATCACCCATTATGGATGAGTCAGGAGACTAGATAGGATAAAGATGTCAATTTTTTTGCAAATGTAGTTACAAGCAAAACCCCCAACGGTCTTTTTGTTGTGTCTATGATTTTAGGTGTCTTCAACTTAACAGAGGAAGACCAAGCCTGGATGAGTCACTTATGATGAGGTAAAAGAGTGAATGAGTCCCTATTGCAAACGTTATTGAGCTTCACTGGATGTCACCTGTTGTTTGTGCAGGACTTATGAATTAACAATAGAGCAGAAGGAGCCAGAACCACTCCACACAAAATACAGGGCAACACCACCCTTAGGGAAAATAAGGTTGTTTAATGATGGAGATGCACACTTATTCATCTATGTAGAAAAGTGAAGTCAGATGAACTCATCACCTCATATGCAAAAATAATTTAAAGCTGTAAATAAAAGGAAGAAAAGGGTATGTTAGGTTTTCTATGATTAAAAAAATAACCCCCAAATCTTCTTGACATGGCACAAATTTGCTTCTTATTCATTCCTGATTCACTGCTCTCATAAGGTATAAAGTATAAACTTATTTATTTTTAAAGAGAATGGTTGAATCCAAAATTCGGACTGATGATTACTTCTGCAGATAGAGCAGTGTGGTCAGGGGAAGAGGCACATCGGCCAAGGTGAGTCTTTAGATTGCGCCCATTCTCAAGTGTTCATCACCAGGTCTTGGAAGAAAAAGGAAACATCCACAGTGACCCAACATAACTTATTTATAGGAAACATAAATAATTCAGAAGAGAGTGTTTTAAAAAATCCAAAATATCTCCAGATGTTCTTGAGAAACTACATTCATGAGACAAACACAAGTGTCTGGGAAAAGGGTCAAAGAACAAGAACATATTCTTGATACTTAAAATTATTTCTGAAGTTAAAATAAAATCATTAATAAGGCTGAAAGATTGAAAAAATCTTCTGGACTATAAAGTAAAAAAGTTAAGATAATCAAGAACATCAGAGAAATGTTTACAATCTCATTACAAAATGTTTGAAAGTCACACACAAGAGACTGTACACAGTAAAACAAAAAACAAAAAAAAGTCAATACATGAACACAAAACCACACATATCAAAGTATGAACCCAGGAACAGAAATGTCTTGGGTTGAGAGGGCCTGTCACTAAACTCCAAGAACACAGATTTCCTTTAAGCTGAGTGCCAACTCCTTTCAGGAAAATTGTGTTGTATTACATTTTGGAAATTTTTTTCTGTTCTATTTGCTCAGTTCTCCACATCACAAATCCTAATTAGTACACTCAGGGGCTCTCTCTTTGATATTGACTAATTTGTCTAGCACGAATTCCTGTTTTTTAACTCTTTGTGGATTATAATTGATTGTAATTGATTTGAGTCTCTCTTTTGGTGCATTTCTCTCCTTATGACTGCTTTTCTTTCATTCTGCTTTCACTCTTCCTTTGTGACATGGATGTACAGCTCCTTTCTGCTTATTTCTCACTGTTGAACTAGGACAAAGGAAGCATGGTAAGTAGGGAGAAAGGAAGAAAGGGAGTGGAGCACACACTCTGCTGGTGCTTTTTGTTCATGTATCACAAGACATGCAAAATGCCTCCCTGTTCTCAGCAGCTCAGTTTCACCAATTAACCCAATTCAGTGCATCGCCTTCTGCAGGAGGTGGCATCTCTTCTCCATTTGTTAGCATCATAGGGAAGACCCCAAGCTCACTAGGCTTCAATCTGGTTCTTTCCTGTCTCCCTCTTTCTGCTGGAACAACTCCCAGCTGTGTTGTTGGGTTCTGTTGCTGTTGTTCTTCTTGGCTGCTTTTGTGTGGAAAACTGGATCTTTCAAGTGTATTCCTTGCCTTTTTTATGGTCCTCAGAGCCCCTCCATTATGTCTTTGTAACTCAGAAAGTTCTGGACATATTTTAGGACAAGGAATCACACATTTGGGGAAATGTGGATCCTACTTGAGAGTCAAGAAGCAAAAAAACATTAATAAACTCCAGGAAAAGCAAAAAGCCTTTCAAGAAAGGCATATTTAAATATTTCTGATGAGCAGTGGAATGATGGATGTCTTTTAACCTAGTAAGACAACAAGTCCTCACATGGTATCATAGATAGGTTCTTGGAAACTGACTATAAGTGGAAGGATGTTTAGTTCACTGTTTATGGGTGGTGTTTTTTATCATCAAAGTTATGAAGAAACAATGTGGAATAGAATGTCCTTGCTTGAGGACCTGCTTTACTCTGCACTGGAAGACCCATGTCAGAACATTGGGCTTGGAAGGCAACTCAACCACATGACTTGGCTCTGGAGTAGTTGTTCCATAATTTCCATAATTTTATTAATTTAATGCAGTAGTTTCAAAGTCTTTAATCAGTCTACAAAAGTACGCAAGACTTAATTATGGTACAAAATATAAAAGAAATGCAACCTTTGTGTATGTGTGTTTTGCTTTGATATGTTAAGATGTTATAAAGTTCTAATTACCTCATAAAAGAATCTTTCTGTTTCCACTCTACTCCTCACATTTCTCAGTGTTTGAGCTTAGTGATACCAAACACCATACAATCATGTTGCTTCAGGAATCATGCGGCTCCTTTTGTAGGTGATAATTCCAAAACCTCTTGGCCTCTAATTGCTCTCCAGATACAAATAGGTATGCTCACTTCTTAGGCCCTGAAGAAAGGTGTCTGAATCCTTATAAGGAAAATAAATGGAAATAAAATAGCAGTCTGCTCATATGACAATTTCCCAAAATTCTTATTGATAGGGAAGAGACACCTATCTTATTGATAAGGAAGCGATACCTTCACCCCTCTAAGAGTTAGGATCTTTGCTACTGTTACGTTAACAGCAAACTGTGTTACTTTTGTTCAGCTCAAGTACCTGTGGCTAATAATATTCCTTTACATGAGTCTTAAAACCATATAGTTATGCCATTGCATACCAGACAAAATATAATCCAACAACAAAGTTGATGTGGATGTGACTGAGTATTTATCTCCCCTATAACCCAGCCTGAGTCAGAGCATTTTGTAAGTAGCTCTCGGGTAGTCAGAGATCCCATCAGCTAAATCAATCTCAAAAGCTGGAACTTGCTACCCCAAATTATTTAAATAGAAACAAGAGGAAACAAACACAGCTTACTACCTAGATTAATTTGCACAATTTAGGAAGTCTGAATCTCCAAATGAAGAGACAGAGAACAACTAGATAAATTTTGAAACAGTATTACATCTTTCAAATAAGTTGAGAAAAGTAGATTTGAGCTACAGAAACACAGTCTGGGTTAAAAAAAGGATTGTGTTGATGAGTTCCATAGGAGGGAGTTTGGGGACAGCAGTTACACTTCCCTCTATTGCTCAGAAGGCAGATCTAGACCTAACAGAAGGCAGCCTGGGAGCTAACAGGATGCTGAATTTTCTGATAAAGAGATCCATCACAATCTTAGCAATTTTGAATGTTAATATGACCTTGAGGGAAGAGCAGAGTCAGGGAAAGATGACCTGGGACCCTGGACAATTCCATCTCTTGGTCCTCCCCTCATTTGGATTTGGAAGCTAACCAGGCACTAAGATCTGATTGTATTTGGGGAGGGTACTGCCTGGGCATAGCAGATGTGGTAGAACATTCAAGAACTATATATAATATCCAAGCACTACATTTTTACACTCCCTTTGACTTTTCATACAGACCCAGTGGGCTGGAGTTGCCAAAATATACTCACTCAAATTCACCAGATGCACATGCAGAGACATACCTGATGTATAGGTTAGGCTCCATTTTCACCTTCTCTAAGCCTTTTCTGAAACTTCCATGGAAGAAATCATCTCTAACCCTCTACACACTTACAGATTTATAGTTTGAACTTTACTCCCTGCACTCTGAGCCCTCACAGACAGAATCTAAGTATCATTTGCCTGGAGCTACTAGAGCTACGTCAACAGTGGTGCATATGGGTGCAGTGGTTTCTTTTTGTGAAAAGGATTGGAGCAGTGTGCTTCTTCTGCAGAAGATACCATACATCAAATTGTCTTGGTGCTTGAGTGGACAGACGTGGGTGTGGAGACATACCTGTACCACTGTAGGGACCGGTTTTGTCATGGATCACATACCAGTCACATAGCTTTTGTTCAAGTATTTCCTTCTTAGTTTCATGATGAGACAAGAAGCCATGTTGATGCACTCACTTCTGTGCATGCAACTCAGGAGTGTGAAAGACCCTTCCCCCCTCATTCATCATGCTGGTCTTCCTGCCACTTGAAGCAGATAAGTTGATCCACAGAGGGTGGGAAGGAAGAACAATACTTGAACCTATTGAACAATATGGTGCACTAGGCCCTGTGTGGGAGGGTCCTGTGCACTTTATTCTTAGAACATCAAGAAGTATTTGCAGAGATGACCTCACTCATAAGTGGACTGTGAATAGACAAAACAAAGGAAAAGGTAAAATGAAACCAACCCTTGGTTGTAATAGAACTGAGTTTGCCATAGGGAATAGGATGGAAGTGGGAGGTGGTAAGTAGTGGTGGAGCCCAGTGGACAATGATGAGGAACTTTTGGTGATTTGGTGGATGGCAGGATATGCTGACATATATTTGAGGAATGGGAAGTCTGCACATATGGGGAAGCTACATATATGAGTTTATTTTAATTTTTAAAGCAAAGTTACCTCAATAAAATACTACTAAAAATGGAAAAAAAAATTAAAAAAAACATTGCAGAACCAAGAAGCAGTAAGATCCCCGAACCACTCCTGGGCACCTAAGAGTCAGATCCTGGAAAATGATTGTCCTGGGGTCATCTTCCTTCAGCCACTTCACTTGGGAAGTAAAGCATGATTATAAAATATTGTCCCAAATTACTGATGTTTTTCCTTTTGGGAAGGGTCAGAGGGTCTATGCCCTTTCCCATGAATCTGTAATGAACAGAATGCAATGGGAAGGGCACGTGTGACTTCCAATAGGAGATGGAAGAGCTGGAAGCTTCTACCCTGTTCTCTGGGGATGCTATCACTGGTGAATGTCAGATGCTGTAAAAAGTCCAACTCCTCTGGGCCCTTCACACTCGGGAAGTTGCAAAAGGCATCAGCTGTGTGAATGAGCATGAAGTTGAGCCCTCAGTGAACTGCACTCCAGCCAAGGTCACTACCGCAGCACAAAAACCAGTGAAGACTGCCCAGCCTTGCCCTGCCAAATACCTAACCCACAAGACTGTGTGCAAAATGAATGGCATCTTAAGTCTTTCAATTATGGAAGTCATTTATTATGCCCCAAGGAGAGTTCCTTCCAGTGTTCTCTCATACTAATTTCCTCATGGGCCCAGAGTGACTCAAAGACACCATCAATATGAAAGCACTTTGTACACCAAGATTGCAAATATCATCATAAGTATATCACAGGAAATGAAGCATGTTCTGAAGATAAGTTATTACCATCATAATTATTCTTGAAGTTTTCAAATAGATAACTTAGAAAAATGCTCTCAGTTTGATGCCCAATTAGCAGTAAACTAATGGAAAGAGACAGTGTAAATGTTATTGACAGAGTGGCAGAGCATCAGATGCAACTTCATCCTGCTCCCTGCTCTGTTTCTGTACCTGTCTCATCTCATGGGAAGCCCTGCTTCTTCATCAGATCACTGTCCCCACTTCCATGTCCCCTGTTTCTTCAGGGGACTGAGAAAGTGAGCTGGGCACTTTGCTGGTTGACTTGACCAGCTTAGACCATGAGCAGAGGGACCCAAGGGGCCCAGGTTCTCTTGCTGGGGAAACTTCTTTTACGATTATTGTCTAAGTGACTAGGGCTTTCCACTCCAGAAGCAGTTCAACTCTGTGTGTCTTAAGACGTCAGGCAGTGGAGGGACTAATCAGTACTTAATTGCCAATGATGAAATCCAAGGAATACAGAAGAAAGAGAAGAGAAAGACAATCCCCTAATTATTTCAGCTTTCCCTGAATAGCAATTACACAGTAAGTCACTTGTTTCCTAGCTGCTGCTGTGATGCCCATGTGAGTCTTGCAGTCACTTAATTTCAATCTGCCCTTAAAATCAGGTCTTATGAAGAAGAGATATCTGCTTTATGCTGATGCAATTAAAGAAGCTAATTTCAATTTTGAATCTCATAAGATGTATTCAAGTTAATAGCTTTGCAGCATTTGGCCTCCAAACAAAATAAGAAGCTTGTTGCTCAACTTTAATAATCTGTGGGACAAATCCAAGTATTTATATAAATTGGAAACCTCGCTCTTCACTGATTTTTTTTCAGACAATTGCTTCGTTTCAAGAGGATGCCTCTCTAGCTTCAATCCTGCAAATGTTCAGATGCTTTTGCTCTGCATCTGGCTGTGTCCTCTGTTTGGGTGTCATATAGGGATAGGTACCTGCTAGGAGAGCCTACAAATGGAAACTCAGAGCTCAGGGTCATGTGACCACAATAGCGTGGTTGAGGGTTGTTCTTTTCCGTGCACTTTTGCAGGTGACAGGAATCAGATTACTCCAAAGTTTGCCCTTTCAGTCTCCTGCAATTTTTAAGTGGCTTCACTGACCTTGAAAGCCTTGAAAACTCTTTTTGCAATCATTCACACGTTTGTAAGAGGGGCTTGGAGCCACAAGCATGGTGCCCTGCCACACCCAAGGCATGGGAAGCCCAGGAGCACCACACTTCCCACGGGACTGACACACAACTCAAATATAACTTCAGCAGTGGTTTTGTGGCTGCCAAAAGAGATCCATCTCCTTTAACTGTATGAGCAGAATACAGGCCAGGAGACTCCCTGCAAAAACTCTCACCTTGGGAGAAGAATGGCACAAACTCACAGTAACAGCAACATTGCTGTAGAAGAACACATCCACAGAATGAATTGGCATTTCAGATGTCTCGTGTCATGGGCATTATTGAAAGGAGGCACCATTTCTACAATGCTCGGCCCTCAACCCTGAAATGGATACCTGATCTCTGTGTGCCTGCTCTTTATCCAGGGGTGCATAGAATTAACTAGGTAAATCTTAACAGCAGGATAACACTTGTGGTAAGCTCAACCCCCAGATGCAGACATTGGAAAATCATCTGAGAGTAAGAAGTTGATGGAGGTAGTGCCTGCAGAAGCAGTGGGGGTGTGGCATGCAGTACAGAGCTGCCCCTGGCGTACTTCAAGAAGGACTTGCTGTTTAACTGCCAGGGGCATGTGGCCTGACAGTCTTGGCATCAGCCCACCAGGATGCACTTCTGCATAGGACAGTGTACTCACCACACGGCTATCCAATGTGGAGTCCTGCAGGGGACCTCCTGGAGTTGAGGAGACAGCCTCAGACTGGTTGCAACCCAAGTGCTCCAGCCCATCCTGGTCCCACTTATTTCCATAAGTATCGCATTTGCCTCTTAGAGATCTTGTTCTGTCCAGTACGCTCCTCATCTCATTCCCTTTCACAGACATCACTCAAAGAAGCTGCTGGCATGCCTAGCACTCTCAATGTCTGCTTTCTGAGGACCCAAATGACATGTAGGAAGATGAGATGGAAAAGCAGAACCCATTTAGCCAGCAAGTGAGTCATGACTAGGGGTAACTCGTGTGCAGCTGGGGGGTTTCTGAGAGATGGTTGGAGCTTATCTGACTTTCCTGAAAGAGTGTTTCGTTCATCACCCCCATTCATCTTGACCAGAGGCTTCCCCTGGACATTAAGCAATGGGCCTCCTGCTGGTTGTGTGAGCTTGATTATCATAATCACAGACACACAGCAGGAGTCCAGGGTTTGAGAACAGTGCGAATGTCCAGGGCATGTAGGTGGGCCCTTGAGAACATCTGCACGAAGGCTGTGCTTTGGCTGCTCAACATCACTCAGTGTCAAGGTAGAAGAGCAGCAACTTGGGGAGGTGCCTAAAGACCACACTTCTGAGAGATGGCCTGGTGTTCCTGATACCAACCCTGGGGATCACCTCTAAGCTCTGTACCCAGCAGGCATATGGTCCTTAAAACTGAACCTCACATCTGCCACCAAACTTCTAGCTTGCTTAGCACTTTCGCCAATGTTACGTATGACACTTTCAGCTTACAAAAGATAACGTTCAGTATCTTTCAGTCCCTTCATTGAGGATAGCTTCATCCTATATAGAGAAGAGCAAGTCATGATAACTGTAGAATTTTATAAACTAAGGAATTGATTAGAATAAGCCATCAGTGTTCATGTGGGAAACACTTAAAAATTGTGGATCAGCGTCAAAGATGAGTGAGCTGGAAAGAAATTTTTTCCATTGGTAGATGACTGATAGAACTGCTGATTTCTGAATGGGAAGTCTCAGGGAAGGGACATCACAGATATTAACTTTAGAGGTGCTGATATCTATATTCTCAAATGTGGAATTCATGGAAATATATTTTACCATTAGAGAATATCTTATAAATGTTTGAGTTGGCTCTGCTCATTGGCCCTCCCCCAACTATTCACAATGTATACACTAGGACCAAATCCTCACCTGACAAGGGGCAAGCCAAGAAGAGAAGAATAGTAGAATTGCCTCCTCATACCTGTCATTGGGAACAGTCTGTTTCCCTTTTCCATCTGTATGAGTCCTCAAAAATGATCACCTTTGCTCAACATCTTGGTCCTTAATAAAGTCCTTAACAATTTCCAGTCTCTGGGAACTTTCCCTAAGAATAAACCCGATCTGGGTCCCTCACACCTAATAGTGGACCAGCCTGGACCATGACCCATATGCCCAGATCCTACCAGTTCTGTTGCTACTGACTGGGTCTCTAGCCTCTCCAGCACTTAATGGAGTATGCACACCTGCAGTGACTTCATCTATGATTTGTCTAAAAAAGTGCCATCCAGGACCTCAGGAGCTGACTACTCCTCAGGGTTTTGAATCTCACATTTATTTTATAATGTCAGACGTCAAAAAAAATTAAAGCCTGTTGTTTGGTTGATTTAATCATGCTTATCATTAGTCTCAAAGATTATTAGGTTTCAGTTGCTCTTTTTTTCAAATTAATCTTGATCTAATTTTATTTTAAAGTACTGCTTTGGTTAAATTAGCATAGCCTCCAATTTAAAAAAAAGTCAGACAGCAATTATAAGTGGTATGGAGGAGGAGAAAAGAACCAAAATGTGAATGGTTAGAATGAGTGGGAGACTAATCTGCTTTCAAATAAAAAAAAAATAGGAAATAAACAGAGAATTTAATGATAACTTTAAGGTAACCAAAATAATTCTCCAGAGGAAAAAAAGCGAAGAAGAAAACAAAAATAGAAACCAGTCAAAACATAACTAAACTCAACAACCTAAGATGA
>RJWH01006923.1:0-47096 GCA_004363575.1 Solenodon paradoxus | reverse complement strand
ACTGTACGAAGTAAAACAGACTCAAATCATACAGTCCCAAACCCCGAATAGCTCAGGTTATTTGTAACTTCATAAGTTTAACAAATGATTATCATAAATGGTCTACATAAGTAGAGGTCATACCCTAAATGTCTTAAACTATTTTGTTTGACATTCAACTTCTTCCTAGGTCTCAGCAGATTAACAGAAACCCCTCCAGCCAAGGTCTTACTGGGTCGAAAGTTTGTTTCAATGCCAGAGGTTATCTGGAAAGCCGGGAGCACAGGACTTTGTGGTTCACAGAGTAACCCGCAAAAATGAAGTTTCTCTAGTTCCTTGTTTCAGCCTGAAGCAAGACCAGATGCTGCTCAAACTCCCTTCCTGTTTACTGAACTCAAGGACTCCGTCCCCACCCCTCCACACTCACCTAACTTTCCGGTCCATGGATTCCCTACCCCTAAATCAACAGCTCAGCCAGATGGCCTTATCGAAATTCCACCTCTAGCCCCCTCCATGCTAGTCAGCGACTACCCGCTTAAAAGCCCCTCTCTTACAGCTTCCCTAGATTGCTCTTTGTCTCTTCTCAGAAAAGAGCTTTCCCAGCCTGCATATGGAACAATAAAATCTCGCTTAAGAGCCCAGGGGCTCTCATGTCTCTGCCTCTTACTGCCTGAACCAGCTTACAATTAAAATTACCGAAAATTTTATTTCAGGACCCACACTAGTCAAAAAGAAAGCTGATAGTTTTACTTTCATTTTATAGCTTCTGTGTTATTGTTATAGTAATTAGGATAGATAATATTAAGAATGTATTACACTTAGAAAATGGAGTGACTTATGCCCTTTTAAATGTTATAAAGTAACTGAGTGAAATGAAACTAAACTGAGTGTAAACATAAAGATAAACACGCCACTAGGCGACACCCCTGTGTGCACCTATACCCTTAGATATCACAGCCCCAGGCAGCCCATGGAGCCCCCTGATAAGACACACTGAAGACACCGACGACACCCATCCAAAGAGTATAAGAAGAGAGGACTGAGAGAGAGCCGTCAGAGCCTTCGTTCTGCTCCTCCACGGGCGGTCGCTCTCCACTCCCCTTATCACACCTGCCTGAAGCTCTGCCTTGGACGGCGAGTCCAGATCATGAGTCGCAGAATCGGGCCCCAACGAGAAGCCGAGACGCAGCTGCATGTCCTTCGTTGCAGTGTGTGTGTCTGTTGGAGCAGATCCCCGGGTGGCCTGCCGAGGTCTGGAAACCACCAGGAATCTGGTACTAAACCGCGTGAGATTCGTGCATTCTATGTTCTGTCTCCTGTGTAATTTATGCTCAGCCGAAATAGATATTAAGTACCTTGGGTCGTAGGTATAAGCCCAGTTCGATAGGATTGGTGGAGGCACCCTTGGTCACCTGTGCTTATGTCCCTGAAGGAGTTAATGGGACAGTTATTTAAATAAAAGTGTTTTTAAAGGAAAGGTACAGGTAAGATGAAGGAAATGAAGGTGAGTAGGCAGAGGCAGGAAGAGAGAGGGTAGAAGGATTTCGTTTTATTTGTCTATAGTTGTTCACATTGGTTGTTCCCCCTGGACCCCGGAGGCAAACTTGGGATGTAGTGGACTGTGCTCCTCTGGAGGCAGCTGATCTAACCAATGCTTCACCAGGGCACACCTGTGTTATTTCAATTTTCTTGGGGGTGGAGGGGTGGGGGATAGGGAGGCTGTTGGCCTCTGCCACCCAGTAATCACATCTTTTCCTGGCGTCTCATCTGCAGAGGGAGCAGTGTGTCCCCAGAAGATCCTGAGGCAGCCTGTGTGGAGGAACAGAAGGAAATGAAGATGAAGTGGCCAGTCCAGGGAAAGCTAAAGAAGCGAAGTTAAAAGCAAGATAGTCTCACCTTAGACAAAACCAAACCAAACCTCGAGTTTCAGATATCTTAAGGAAACAGCTGCAGAAAGGGGAAAAATACTTTGATTCTGGGGGTTACAACATGGCTAAAGCAAAAACATGAAGAACAAGCAACTTGCTGCTGTAACCCCGGTTAAGACAGAGGCCACTGGTGAGCACATTCCCACTCCAGCTTCCTCAACCGAACCATCCCTCGTTGCCAGCAAGCCGGCTAGCTGATTAAAAGAGCTGACTACATGAATCTTCTAATTCTTATTATTTCTCCTTGATATGTTACTTCTCTGCTTTTATTCACTTTCATTCACTAAGTCATTTGGGGATGACAGCATTGTAGGAGTGTGTGCTGCTGTTCTAAGGGAATATGCATGTGTAGAATTTCTCATTGGTTGGCAGTGCCCTGATGAAAAGAACATGTTAAAGCAAGATAATCTACTTGAAACTAATTGTATGTATTATCTAACTCTTAGTGTAGAAATGGTTCCAACAGTAAGAAGCAAGTTTTACAATTTTAATGTTTTGGCTCTTTAATTCATCTTACTTATAATATTGATTCTGATTCTTATTTAATATAACCTCTATGATAGTGAGTTCTTCTGTATTTTCCTTTTAGATTTTTCAAAGCAGGACTTTAAGATGACAAGTTGGAAGAAAATGCACATATTTCAAATACAAATAGATAGGGCTCCCAAAGATTTTTATCTCTGGGCTTGAATTTAAATGGCCTTACACCTGTTTCAGCGTTAAGCAATAGAATTTCACAAGCAATATTTGTTCATTTGGTGTATCTTATGTGACCCTAGTGCTTAACAGATGCCGTTAGGCTAGTATTGTTATTCAGTTCTGTAGTATTAAAACATTTTTTGTTGAAGATGTGAATGAAATGTACATGCGCATTAATGATTGGATTCACTTTTGTACCATTTTGGTAAATACAGAAGTTTTACATAACTCTCACAAACATCTGTATTAATTTCAAAAATTTTGACATAATGTGCCAACCAGAAGCACAAGAGTTCCTACACAAAACTGTATGTCATTAGAGCTTTTGTATAGAGAGAACAGTTTACAATCTTAGACTTATAGAATACCAAACAAATCTTTGCTGAGTCTGTAGACAAGCCTTTCATTTGTTACTAACAAATGACATACAATGGCCTTGTACAAATACAATGTGTTGCTTAGGCATATCTTTCGTCCTGTGCAGAACATTTCATTTTGACTTTAATGAAAATCGGAACTCATGTAACTAAAATAACTTTAAAAATGTAGAAAAATTTTATTTCTGCCGTCAGTTTTGGGGACACTAAAAAAAAAAGGGGAGTTCGACTGATACTCTGCCTCCTGTGAATCATCCCTCCTTTTTTCTTGCTTTTTTGACTCAGATTGTGTTTTGCCATGCTATTCAGCCTGAAGCATAGATGTCTATATCCTTAACGCTTTATATTTGCTCTACTATATGCTGTGTTTTATAACATAATATGTTCTCCTTATTTCTCATTTGTTAACCACTCTTAATCATGAATTATTATTAATGTTTGACAATTGTTTAAATAAAAGGAACATTATAATGAAACAAATACTTGAAAACTGGCCTGAGAACCTTTGTCAGAATGAGCTGAATTCTGCTAAATAATTCTAATTAAATAATTCTGATGAGCTTAAGTAAACTAGCCTTGTGACAAAATAATTTACATGATAGGTGGAATATTTGCTTCTATAGGTATCACTTTAATAAAATTAATTTAATTTTACTTGTGGTTCATTTAGTTAGCAAAAATTTTAATTAACAGACTTACAGTGGGACAAATTCACTGCTCTTTTAAGAGCTCGTCTTGTAAGTTGTATTGCTGTATCATGAGGATCAATAGTACAAGATAACTTTTAATTTATTTTTTATTGTAGTAATTATTCAATACATTAAAATAATTTTCTATGTATAGGTTCACCGTTTATTAGTTATGTTTCATATACACCATGCCCTCTACCGCGTCACCAAGTGTTCTTCCCCATTGTCCAGTGGGCTCCACCACCGCTTGCCTCCCCACATCCCATTCCCATTGGTAACCTCAGTTCTACTGCAAGTGTCCCAGGGTTGGTTTTGTTTCATCTGTTCCTTTGTTTTGTCTATTCATGTTCCACCTATGAGTGAGGTCATCTGGTCTCTATCTTTCTCCTTTTGACTTGTTTCACTTAGCATAATCCCCTCTCGATCCACCCAGGTTGATTAAAATGACAGGATTTCATCTCTTCTAAGGGCTGTGGAGTATTCTGTTGTGTATATAATACCACATCTTCTTTATCCAAAAATGATCTTATTTTTAAAAAATGAACAGCATTTTCTTCAACTCTAGCTGCTGCCCTTCCTGGTCTCACTGTAGTTTCTGAAGAGCTGTCAGTCTGTCTGTCTACTTGTTTGCCCACCTCTGACTCATTCCAACAACCCCTCCAGTCAGCAGCCACCCTTTCTTCACCTAAACAGCTCTTGTTGTAACATGTTCTGTGTTGTTAATCAAAAGATATTCCAGGTCTTTCTCACAAGTCTCTTCTCTAGTTGTCCACTGGACATCTCTTTAAGTACCTCCAACTCAATATTGTCTAAAACATACCATACTTTTGTCCTTTTCCCATTTGGAAGAGTACCTTCCTCTATCTCCTATCCAAGAGAATAAACCTAGAAGACATTCTCTATGTCTCATCTAGTACCAAATTTCTTCACTTCTACTCATCCCCACAGAGAGCTCTCAATGGTATTCCTAATTCCAATGTAATTTCCACATAGCCTCTATCACAATCTCTCTAAAGTTTAAATCAGATAGATAATGTCCCTCCTCTGCTAGAAGTCCCCCTGTGACTCCTCACTGCCTTCAGAGTAAACCCCAAGCACATCAATATGGGTGGACATGATCCCTCAGGGTTTTGAAGTCCCTGCCTGATTCTCTAGTCTCATCTCTGCTATATCCTCCTTGGTTAATGTACAAATCACACAGAAAATGTTGGGAGTTGTCTGAATTTACTGAGCTACTCCATGTGGTTCTTTGGTTTGGAAAATTACTCTTGAACACCTGCACAAGTGATGTCTTCATTTGTTGGGCCAACTCTAATTTGCCCTTAAGACTTAACTCGGGCTTCACCTGCCCAGGGATTAGTAACTTACTAGTTACTAATATTAGCCTATTTTATAGCTTTCCTTTTTGAGATTCTTAGAGCATTTAGATTAGTGTCTAGTCCTAAATAGTTTTATATAATAGTAAAGGAAGTGTGACCTACAGTAATCCTACAGTTATAGGACTGGATTTGTTTCTTTAGTCACATGTTGGTGCCTTAAAATCTGTATTTGCTGGTGCACCCTTGTGAGATATCAGTTAAGTCAATGGCCTCCAAAGGATGCAGGCCACATACCCATGGGTTTGAGTCCCAGGCCCAGGGCGGGAATAACCAGTGTGAACCACTAAATGAAAAACTAGAGGAGTGTTTCTTCCTCCTTTCTCTTTCTGCCTGCTTGCCTACTACTGCCTTCATTCCTGACTTCACCTTTCCTTTAAAAATAAATCTATATTTGGCATTTGTAAGTGTTTATAAATGGAGGCTTTTATTACTCATAGCATACCAGAGCAAAAAAATAAACTGTCTTAAATCAGAATTCTGTGAAGTATGCTGCTTATCCAATTTAGCTAACTTCCGTCATTACCATGATCTTTATCTAACAGCTTGGTTGGGTCCATCAATCCAGGTAGCTTTACACAACATACATTATGAAAGTCTCTAACTTTTTAACAAAAGCAATGCTGGAAATCAGCACTCTCAGCACACCCTGGTGGAGCAGTGATTTGAACAACTGCTTTTGGTTGAACCTCAATTCACATACATCACAAGGATCCACATTCACATCCCAGGGCCAGGGAGAACAATCAAGATGTACAACTAAATAAAAATAAATAAAATGCTTCTTCCACCTCTCTCTTCCTGTCTGCCTTCCTGCTCATCTTCATTCCTGCCTGCACCTTCCCTTAAAAAGAAAACAAAAGAAAACCAGCACTCTGTAATGAGAATAATACAGCAGAACCTTCTCAGGACGGCATCATAGCATCTACAGAGCCCTACATTTAATGATGGCACTGGACATGTAATTTCATCTGTTAAACAGGGATAATTATGGTTATATCATGCAATTATCCTGATGATAAAGAGAACTTTGAATTGGAGATTAAAAGTTGGGAGCATCAGCATACAGATGGTGTTTAAATTCATGGGAATTGATGAGATAACCTAGAGAGCTGGGAGTGGGGAAAGTCCCCAACCCTACTTCCAAATGCTTCCCATTCATTTCTTTATTTAACAACTATGTTTTGAGTGCCTAGGATTGCCAGTTACTGTGCTAGACACCAGGGAACCACGGGTGAGCTAAAGAGACATGAAGAAAGCTCACAGTCTCCTGAGGAGACACACAAATATATATTGAATTACAAACTATGACAAGTGCTTTAAAGGAAAAGTTCT
This sequence comes from Solenodon paradoxus, assembly GCA_004363575.1. NCBI lineage: Eukaryota > Metazoa > Chordata > Mammalia > Eulipotyphla > Solenodontidae > Solenodon > Solenodon paradoxus. The sequence continues at coordinate 40,713 of RJWH01006923.1, read as the reverse complement.
CGCCATCATGGGAAAACTTAATGAGGACCTAATTCAGATAAAATGAAATATGTGAAGCACTTACAACAGTCTTAGTACGCAGCAAAAATCTTTCAAAAACGATAGCAAAATACATATTTAAACACATGTAAGCTGAAAGAAATCATTACCACAGCATAAGAATCCACACCAGACATACAGACTCATACTACAAGAAATAAAGGAAGTCCTCAGACAGAAGAATGTGATACAAAATAGAAATCTAATCTACCCAAGGGAATGAAGAGCACAGAACTGGTCATTCACGGATGAATGAAAACTTTTCATTATTTTAAAATCTTTAAAGCTAAATGGCTGACTAAACAAGAATGATAATAATGTAAAAGTAAAGTGCAAGGTAAAACTAGCATAAATACCAGGAGGGAAGAAATGAAAGCACACTATTGCAAGATTCTTGCAGTGTGCATGCAGTGGCATATAACCACTTGAAGAAAGACAATGATAAATTAAATATTAAATTAGGACTGAAATACAAACTTTAAAGAGGAACTGAATAAGCGTAATAACCCTGCCTCTCTTTTAAGAATTTAAATGTGTGCCTTCCCGCAAAGTAAACACTACACTCAGGTGGCTTTACTAGTGAATCCTTCAAGCATTAAAGAGAAAGGTGTGCTCTGGTGGCCTAGTAGTTTAGTACATTGGGTGCAGTCCACATACATCCCAAAGTCCCTGGTTTAAGATCAAGGGTGGGAGGAAACAACCAAGATGAACAACGAAATAATAAAGTATTTCTTCCTCTGTTCTCTTCCTGCCTACTTGCCTGCCTATTCACCTTTATTCCAGCCTGCACCTTTCCTTAATAAATTAAAAATTAAAGGGGAAAATAAGCCAGTTCTACACAAATTCTTCCAGAAAATTTAAAGGAATATTTCCCAACTCTGTGAAGCAGGCATTACCTTAACATTACAAACAGAAAAAGATATTACAAATAAAACTGTAGGTCAATATCCCAATATTCCTAATCATATGATTTGTCCTAGGAAAACAAGGTTAGTTTCATATTTCAAAATCAGTACATGTAATTTACATTATGCAAATTTAAAAAGAAAATCACACGATCCTCTCAATATAATTAGAAAAAGTATTTTATTAAATCCAACATCTATTCTAACAAAAACTCACAGGAGAGAATTCCCTACCTGGCCACATCCATTCCCTAGGGCCCTGGGTTCGTATCTCAGAGTTGGGGGAACAACAAAGATGTACAATAAAAATAAAAATAAAATAAAATGCTTCTTCAAAAAAATCTCAGCAGTTCTTTTTTGTAGACACTGTAGACAATCTGATTCTATTTGAAATTCATATAAAAATGCAAAATATCTATCATAGCCAAAACAACTTATTAAAGAACAAAGTTGAAAAAATTTCAAGATTAATTTTAAAGCTACAGGATCAAAACAATATGGAATAAAAATAATTAGACCAATGGTACAGAACAGAGAATACAGAAACATGTTCATGTAAGTAAGTAGTCGCAAACCAAATTTTTGTCCAGGTGCAAGGCAATTTAATTGAGAAAGTATGACAACAGATGTTGGAATAAGAGGATATCCATACGTAAAAAAAACAAACACATATTCAATCTATACCTCAAACCATATAAAAATTATCTCAATATGGGTCTTAAACCTAAGTGCAAATCCTAAATCTATAAAACTTCTAGAAGAAAACATAGAAGAAGGTCTTTGTGACTTCAGGTTAGGTAAATATTTCTTTCTTTTTAAAGAAAAGGTGCAGGCGGGAATGAAAATGAGCAGGCAGCCAGGCAGGAAGGGAGGAGAAAGGAGCACTTTATTTTCATTTAGTTGTTCACATTAGTTGTTTCTCCCCAGACTCAGGGACTTGAACTGAGGGTTATATGACCTACGATTGACCAAGGAATGCCAGCATTTCTTAGATATGACATCAGAAGCATGATTCATAAAAGGAAAAAAATTGGAAAATACAAAAATTTTAAATGCTTATTCTTTGAAAGACACTTAAGAGAATGAAAAGTCAAGTCACCAACTGGGAGAAAAATTTTGCAAAATACACATTTAATAAAGTATTTTTATTCAAAATATGTAATAACAAGACTTCAAAATGCAACAAGAATTTTAAAAATTCATTTTTTTAAATGAGAAAAATAGTTAAGCAGATATTTCAACAAAGAAGATACACAGATGGCAAAATCAGCATATAAGAAGACATTTAACATCTTTCATCATTATGAAAATGTCAATTAAAACCACAGGGAAATACCAACCCACATCCACATAGAATGACTAAAATTAAAAACACTGACCATACTAAATATTAGCAAAGATGCAGAAGAATTTAAACCGTCATCCATTTTAGTGGGAATATAAAATGTTACAACCATTTTGGAAAACAATTCTGCTCTTTCTTAAAAAGTTAAATATATGCTTAACCTATGAGCTTGTCATTCCACTCTTAGATATTTACCCCAAAGAAAAGAAAACATATCCTTACGAAGACTTGTGTTCATAGTAGCTATATTTGTAATTAACAAAAATTGCGAAGAATTCAAATGGTTATCAACTGGTGAATGAAAAAACTGTGTTACATCCATACAATGGAATATTACTCAGCAATGAAAAGAAATGAAATGTTAACACAGCATGAATCTCAAAATAATTTTACCAAATAAAAAAGCCCATATCAAAAAAATTTATATGCAATATGATTCCAGTTATATAAAATTCCAGGAAATGCAAACTATAGTTACAGAAAACAGACCAATGGTTACCTGAAGGGTAGTAATAAAGAATTTACAAACAGGCATGAGGAAGCTTGTGGGTGACAGATAAGCTCATTATCTTGACTGCAATGATGGTTTCATAAATATGAATGTATATCCAAATTTACCAACTTTCACACTTTCAAGATGTGCTGTTTATTATATCTCAAGTTGCTACAAAACGAGAAAATGGTTCATTCAATTGGACTATTTAAGTCCAATTAAATTCATTCAATTGGACTATTTAAGTCCAATTAAGCAGGAGATAGAGTCTCCTGGGCAGCGAGGGCTGCCCTGATTGCTATGAAATTACTAAATACATACTCTTCCTAAGCCCAGGAATGGCTATTGATAAGGAGGGAGTGTTTTTAACATCAAAGACCAGGTCACTGCTGCTGGATCCAGGTGAGATAGGAAGAGAGAGATTGCTCAGATAAGTTCTAAAAGCCTCTGGTGCCAAAAGGAATTCCATGCCCTTTTGTGGTTCTGTCCTGTCAGCAGTCTCTCCATACTCCTTGTCCATCTGGTCCCATATTGATTTTGGAAGTTAAATGCTGAAAATAACTGGCCCCCCACCACCATTTCATTTTATAGGTTAGTTTTACTTCTACATGTAGCACCACCTGGTAAGACAACAGACACCAAAGATACGTTGGGCTCTCATTGCTAAACAAATATTAAATCAGAGTGTATTATTATAAGAACTACTACAATTACTAGACAATTTGGCACAGTTCCCACCTGCAGGAAACTGGAGTGTTGTGTTGAACAGATGAGCACAAAATAAAGGGGATATGTGTTGGGGGTTGGGAGGGAGAAGATAACAGTCTACCTTTATGCCTGATCATCTTCAGTCAGTTGCTCTAAGATTCCAAGAGTCACTCTTATGTGGCTTAGTCTTCAAATCCCCTTTGTCTCAAAATGCTGTATCTTTCCCCCAGTTAATATTGTGGACTTCAAAGATATCTGGGAATTCTTTCCTACTAATAAACAGATGGAGAAGTTCATGTGACCAGGAAAAATAACCAATACATCTAGTTTCTTGGAGTTTCTTATGTACTATTACTAAAAAGTAGTAGGTGGCTCTCTGAACTTAGAGCTCAAAGCCAAATTTATTTCTGATACATTTCTCTTGATAATAGTCTGTTACTGACTCCTATCTACGAGAAGTTCAATTGCTTGGTGACTGAAAGTCAACGCGACAGAGATCAAGTTCAGTAAAGTAGCACAAGATCTTTATTGCGCTGCAAACCAATGAAGAAGGTGAAAGTAATGTACCAAAGAAACCCAGAGGGAGGGTGATGAAGGTTTAGGGAGCAAGGAGGTGGAGACTTTCAGGGCTGATATTTTTTATAAGGACACTGCACTCAGCACCTTCTGCATGGGGCCCTCCATCACCATCTTGGGAGAAGTTGGTTTAAACAGATTCTGTGGTTGGTGGCAATTGACAGTTGGCTTTAGTGTCTGTTACAAGTATAACTGCTGTTTCTAGGACAACCACAAGTGCAAGATTATTGGAGTGGAGAAACAGGATCTAAAGGGGGTGGGAAATAGGTAATACCTCCAGTATCATCTTACCGTATAAATGATTACAGAGCTGTTAGTGGGAAATTTTTGTGTAATGATGTGCTGGGAGTAAGCAATTCTAGTAACCCATTATTCCAGTAACTTTTAAGTCTTAAAACTCCACCTCAGATGGACTAGGACTGTGGTATCTTGATTAATATTAATTAAGGAGGGAAAGAAAAAGGGCCTTATTTACAGATTCTGGATGAAGACTCCCATTCAGAGAATTTCATGCTACCACTGTGATGTGATTAAATGCGGATGTTGGCAAGATATGTGCCTAGTACCCCCACCATACAAATACAATAGAGGTAAATAACATCAGGAGCATAGATTGTAACAAAATCATTGGAATGCTACAGCTTTTAGTATCTATTGCGTTCGTTTTTAATGTAATTTAAGTCTAAGTTTGCAAAATTTAAATTTGAATAAGGGTAGTGTTTTAGAATTGGCTAAATTCTTGAGAGTTTAACAGTCTGCTCCCAGGGGCCTGTATGAGTCAGCTCCAGTAAACTATGTGGTGTGGACTTTGTAAGGGAGGATATAGTAACCACACCTTCCCACTTCATAATTCTTGCCGAAAGGAACGTCCTGAAGATGATAAAAAGAAGACATGGGGGGGGGGGGCGGTTGAGGACTATAAATTCCCTTTTTCACCCATAAGTTTCTCTAAAAATCAAGACTATCTCTGGGACCTGGCCATGATCCACAAGACGACACGTGATTCCCTCAATTCTCTGTGGTCGCTCCTACTGCCCGCGGGACTTCATTCCGCTGGGAGAGAGAACCACCGCGGACGCGAGAAAACAGGAAGGAGGGCCGCGAATCCTCTAGTCGCAGGACGCAAGCGTCGCACGGCGACCTCCGCGTGCAGACGTTTGTCCCATAAGTCCTCCAAGCAGCCGCCCCTAGGGATCCGTTGACCTCAGCACCAGGCTCCGCCCGCCGCCCACGACGATACTATAGAGTTACGGAGCAGGCGCGCGGACTTCCGAGCCATGCTGACGGGCTGCGCCGCGCGGCTACGCACGCTCCAGGCCCTGCGCGACCTGCGGAGAGATGTGCGCCTGCCGGCGAGCCAGGGGGCATCCGCGCGGGTGAGTCACCGTGGCGGAGCGGCGGGCCGGGTGGAGAGCGGAGACTTGCTCTGGAACAAGCCTGCGAGAACCAGTGTGCTTGTCCGTTGCCTCGTCAGCTGTTCTCGGACCAAAAGCCGACACTAGAGCCAAAAGCAGCAGGGTCACGGGGTCTTTCCGCCCTGAGATTCAAGCCTTAGGAAGGTGACTTCGTTTTGAAGGTCTTGGAGGATGCTTGACTCCGGTCAGCAGGGCAAGGACTACCACTGAGACTGATGTTTTAGGGGCTGTGTGTGTGTGTGTGTGTGTGTGTGTGTAGATATAAATAGAGAGAATTTGAATATGCATTTATAAAGGTTGTCATTTAAGCAAGGTCACCCAGAAAACGTGGCAGAGTTGGGATCTGAACCTAGGCTTTCTGGCTCATTGCCATTTCTTTATACTCTCACTAGATGAGCATTATTTCTTCGAAGGATTTAATTCTAATGGTTTTCTGCACATCAGTCTACTCTCTCTAAATCAGCTAGCTCACTTTAAAAGTCGTTAGATTTAAATGATACAGTGCAAATAAACTGTTGAACATCAGTGCCTGAAGTTAGTATTAAATAAATATTGCCTGTTCTTATAGCCCTGTGTTTTGATTTATTGATGTATTCAGTAGATACGATTTCAGCCCCGATAATATACCAGACATTGGTCACTAATGATATAAAGTTAAGTAAGAACCCTTTCAAGCAGTTCACAGTTTGGGAGAAATGGATGAAATTGCAAAATTAAAAATGTATGTACTATGTGCTATAATGAAGTATTAAGGGAACAAGTAGAGGAAGAACAGCTCTGTATTGAGCAAAAACTGAAAGCTATTTTAGCTTTCATCTAAAGAATAATTAGTAGAGATGGTTTTTTAAACCTGTATCATCTTGCACTTTGGAAAAGAAAATGGCCTATGTTAATCTCACAACAAAGATCAATTCATTTCTTTAATTATATGCTAGTGCCTTGTAATCTGTGTTGAGACTATTTAATAGCACAGTATTTACGGATTTATAAATCATGCTTCTTTCTTTTCAGTAACTTTATCTTAAAAGGAGACACATTTTAAAGTCGTAACTTTACTTAACAAGTCACCTGAAAGAATAATCCAAGATTAAGCAAGACCTTTTCTCAGTGCAATAAAAGATAATGATCATCCCTAATATTTACCCCTCATATACACAGCTTATGATGTGAATTTATAGGTACCTCTCCTTCAAGTGTCTCTTAGTTCTCAATGATAAGTGCTGAAATTTTACTTCGTTTTTTTCTCATATCTTAGTTTTCTGTGTCCTAGACGCAACATGCCTCAAAGTAAAATGAATAGTTCCACTCCTCTTCACCTGCTATAATAGACAAGCACAACAACAAAAACCTTTTTTTTTTCTCCCCCCTTTCCTTCTGTCTACCTAATCTTCAAACTCACAACTCTGGAATCATCCACAACACATAATTTCTCTAGCTCCACTCTCAGTCTCTATATCCTTAAGTTTAATATCTTAAATTATTATTAGTATTATTCTCTACCTAGTTCAGCTTCTGATCTTATCTCACCAGGATCTTTGTAACCTACAGAGTTTCTAAAGCCTAAGTTCACATTACTGCTTTGTGTAAAACTCCTTAAGTCTCCCCATAATGGAAAAAAGGAATTTATCACTCAAGTACTACCTTCATGAGTCTTTATAAAGACTCCTTTTTAAAATCAGATTTATCCTAAACAAAACATCTATGAAATCACAGTATTATGTGATAATAATGTCCTTTTATAATATGCATTTTGAAATACATCTGTCAGTCCTGGTGTCAGTAGAAAGCTGGTTGGCTAGTTCTTCCATCGTGTTTTGGTTTTGGGGTGTAGGTGATGTACTGTAGGTACATTGAATCTCAATGAATTGATAAGGGTGACTGCAAGTAGAATTCCATAGAGTTGATAGCTTCTGTCATCGTAGCATTCCAAGATTTCTGCAGAAGTCAGAAGAACCGATTTTCTGATGTCTGTGGGCATTTACTTTGCCCTGCTCCTTAGCAGGTCACACTTTGTCCCTCAGGCATACAGAGCCCCCATGCCATTCCTCTTGCTTCCTGAGCATTGAGTCGGAGCTCTGGTTACTATGACAGAAAGCACTTGTCCCTCCGAACCTTCTCCTTTTCTTTGTTTATATTCCCTGCATTTACATTGACTCTGTCATCTGCTCTATTGCACAGTTCAAAAACCTGCGACTGACCCTTCTATTTTTTCCTCCTCTTTCCTCACTTTTCTTATCCAAATAGTCAAAAGTTCTGCTTCATGTGCTCAGAATAATTCACCATGGTTACCCCAGTGGCCTGTAAACAGGGCCCCCTGTTCCAATTTTCGTTACTCCCACCATCTTTCCATAGGACGGTCAGGGCTGATGTTAAGCCACCACCACAACCAACCTTTTAAAATCTCTGAGATTACTGCAAATACAGTTCAAACCCGTTATTTTAGTGTGGAAGCTTCTTACAGCCAGGCCCTAATCTTACCTACTATCTGCAGCCATCTGCTCCTCTCCTTGCAGGGAAAACAAAGCCAAACTTCTGTTAGGTCTTAGTTTCATTATCTGGAAAATGGGGATAAAAGTACCCTCAAAAAAACTGTTTCATGCCTGCTTTGTTTTTCATAAGAGCTTCCTTTGCTTAAAATACCTTTCCATCTGGCTAATTTCTGCTTGTCTAATCAAAGTCAGTCAGGGAACCCCTCCCTGAATGCCCAGTCTGAGATGAATACCTTTCCTGTGTGCTCTGCCTTCCTGTGCACACTCCACTGCTACCATGTTTTGCATAAAGAAGAATGTCTGTCCATCGCTTTGTAGCTTCAATGCCGGGCTCACCTGTGTTTGATTAAGGTTCGAAAAAAAAAGAAGGGGATCTGCAAACCTTGGCTTAATGCTGACTCTACCAATGGCTAGTTGGGTGACATTGAGGGTATAACTATTTACCTTCTTTGAATCTCTCACTTCTCCCAAGAAGGTTGGACAAGGTAATGCTTGAAATTTGCTTTCATGCTAAATGATAAGCTTCTGGGAAGAGGCAACAATGAGACAGTCTTACAAAATAGAAGAATATGTTATGAAATAGGATGCATCTCCCATTACTCTTCTTTTTCTCCTTTGTCATTTAGAGGTCATTTTCTTCTGAGAAAGCCATTCATAAGGACCGTTCTCTACCCAATCCCAGCTGGAGCAAGGACTTCAGACTCCTTTTTGACCAGTTCATGAAGAAATGTGAAGATGGCTCCTGGGAACGTTTGTCTTCACATACTGAAAGATATTCTCCGATGATTCAAGACTTCCTAACCCTTCTTCCTGGTAGGAGTAACTATGCTCCCATAAAGAGCACTCAAATATCAAATATACAACTATGAATAGATCGAAGCACTAATTACCACTTTAAAGAGGAAGGGAGTATAGTGTGAGAGTTCACTATGTTCTCCAGTTTTAGAAGCCAGAAACCTCAATACATTTTGCAGATCATGGGAAAACATAAAGACTGTTGACAAGAATGAGAAGGCCCCTCCCCGGCATCCTCATCACCATTAGCAAGAGTGAAGAAAGGGTCCCCCTCCCCAAAGCTTCCATCCTCTCACAACTTTATCTCCTTTTTGTCTTGAGGCTGTCATCACTAATCTTACTTTACTATTTATCCTGACATGTGGCTCTGTCACTCTTAGAAGTTCCATGTAGTCAGGTCACCTCTCATCTTCTAAACTCCCAAACTAACCCATCCACCTCCGACACATACACATTGTCCTTTCTGTCCTATGTGTGTTTTAATCAATAGCCTGCCTTCTTAGCAGTTTCAGGTTTACAAAAAAATGGGAAAAGAGTCCAGACAGAGTTCCCATATACCCTTGCTCCCTCCTCCCCAGTGCCCCTGTTATTAACATCTTGCATTTATATAGTACATTTATTATAATTGACAGTATTAATAACTACAGTTAATAGTTTCCATTAGGGTTCACTCTTTGTGTTGTACTTTCTATGGGTTTTGACAAATGTATAATGATATGGATCTACCATTATAGTATCATACTGAATAGAGTCGCTGCCCTAAGGCTCCCCAGTGTTCCATCTGTTAATCCCTTCCTCTTGCCTCTAAACCCTTTGCAACCACTATCTTTTATCTGTTTCCATAGTTTTGTCTTTTCCAGATTTTTTTTAACTTAATAATATGCATTAAGGTGTAGCACTTAGCACCATCTGACTTTGTTTTTTCCTTATTTAATGGTTTGTCTCATTAGAGTATTACCTCCATGAGGACAGAGATCTTTGTATGTTTTATTTCTTACTGTATCTCCACTGCTTAGCACAGTACCTAGTACACAGTAAGTGCTCTATATTTATTTGTATGAAGAAGAGAGGGAAGAAAGAAAGGCGGAAGCAGCCTGGGGAACCTGCTTACGGTGATCTATTTGTTTTCCTTTACCTAAAATCTCTGCCCTTCTGTGCTGACACTATAATAGTGAGAAATGTGGGATTGGTTTCCCCAGAATGATGAGTCTTTTTCCAAAATGTCCAGAGCAGGCGTTTCCCAATATGTGTCACCTCCACTATTTTTGTCACTTCAGTCCCCTCTCCCCTTCTTTAGCACAGAAAATAATCCTATTTACCTTAGAATTCAGAGCCATGTGAATTTTTTGTCATTAAATTTGGGCTTTTCTCCCACTAATCTGTCTGATGTTACTTTGCTCAGCTAGCCCAAGATGAACTTCAATCAGGGAGTATTTTCTTCACACCTACAGAAGCAAACCATTAGATAAAGAAAACACAAACTTTCTAAGACAGTGATTTGTGCAATGGAAACATTAAAGTCAGCCTAATTTTTCTTTTTAAAGGAGAACTTTAATCTGATACCCCAACCATGGTATCAGATTCCTGGTGAGAATCGGGAGGATGGTGAGCACCTTCCCACTGTCGTTGCAAGAAAGAGGAAATTTCCCTTCATCCTTTGGGCTGCTCTTGGGCTAGTGATCAAAACAGCATCAGAGGGGTTAGCAGGAGAAAACAATCCATTTAATTGAAGGGGGTTTACATTACAGGGTTTCTGTTTTCAGTCTGGAAGAAGAAGGTCTATATCCTGAACTTAGGAATAAGGTGGTGACATCAAGGTGAGAGAGGAGGGGGTCTCACTGAACTGGATGCTCCGATAGATCATTTCTAGAGATAATCCTACATTTAGGTAGGACCTCTGATCTTTATTCTGTTAGGTAATTAAGGTAGTAAGATGATAGTTTCTCCTGAGCCACTAGAGCCTCAGTTGAACTCACCTCAAAATCTGCCTGCCAGAGTGGCATGTCCTGAGGACTCCTATTCTGAGAATGTTTGGTAGCCTATTTTGAGCACCTTCATTGCCCATTGCTGTCTGTAAAAATAACAAAAGCAAATAGCTATTAGCATGCACATCTCCTGTATAAATGTGAGGTAATCAGGGAAAAGTAAACACATGCCCTTAGAGGGCCTCACTATGTTCAGCGAAAGACAAAAGAGGGGGAATCATAATGTGAAGGTTTCCAGAAAAGAATTAATGGAGAAGGACAAATTTAGGCAAATTTCAGTTGATGTTCTATTCATTGGTAAGTTTCTCTTGTGGAGGTTCACCCTCGGGTCTCAGGCATCCTGGGTTTGTGACCTGGAGCTGGAGTGAAAAACCACCGGAGAGGGGGAAGGGGAGAGGGAGAGAGACAGAGAATGAATGCTTCTTCTCTCCTTCCTTCTTTAACAAAAAGATTCTCATGGTTTAGAGCCATCCTTCTCTTCCTTGTAGCGAAACTGAAACACCCTTACAATTGGAGATTTCCTTTATAAATAGACATTTCCTTATAAAAAGTTAATTTCCACCCTTTTCAGACCTTTTCCTTTGTCTGCTGTTTCTCAATATAAACCTGTGCCAAAGAAGTGCATTTTGGAGTGTCATAGTGTGCTAGCCTTCAGTCCCTGCCTTTCAGGCTTTTCCCAGGGAAGTTTCACAGTCTGAAAGCTGAGTTAGTCCCAGTGTCTGAGAACCAGTCTCTTATTCCCGAGAATAGATCAGTTCAGTTAAACAGTTGTTGGTTTTTCTGGAGGTGTTGTTGTAAATGGGTTTCTAAGTGGTATGAGCAATCAAGTATTTAATAAGAGACATTTCTATGGAACAAAAGAAGAGCAAAGGTTAATGGCTACAACAGACTATAAGCTCAGTATTTTAGCGTAGAAGGTCTAGATTCTTAGAAATTGTGTTCATAGTCTCTTCGAATGCATTCAGGCTGGCATTGGCAATCTACCATGTTTCCTTGGTTTGCAGTTTGAATCTCTGGGTTTGTCATCAGGTGTTCTTGTAAACTTTCTGAGTCACCCACGTAGTAGTAGCCACAGAGGTTTTTTATACATGAGTTGTGATGATTTCTCTAAAGTTTACATCAAATTTTCTAGCTTCAGTTTACGGGACTCTGGGATAAGGGTTAATTTTTGTTCTTAGTGATAAAGGGTTGTTTTTGTTCTTAGTGATTCCTGCTAAGGGTGGGAGTAAATTGGAAACATTGTTTCAGAGAGTATTCTAATTTCCAACTAGCTAAGTATTTGAGGAAACTAGAAGGATTTAGGATCTAGCCCAGGTGACAACAGAATCTCAAAGACAATGAACAGCTCTAGAATCTGATATTAACTAAGGTATACTACTAAAACTTAACTTTTCTCTGTCAACCTATTTCTGTCAAAGATAGTCATAGTAAAACTAGTAAGTTTGCAAAATAAGTCTAGTCTTGATTATTTCCATGAGTGCCACATGAGTAGTAATTGGCTGATAGGTTTTTTGGGTTTGCGTTGCTGGAATTTTTCATAAGAAATTTCATATTTTACATTTCAAAATTTCATAAGGCTAGGATGTCTAGCCAAAGTACTCACCATCTTTGCCTGCAATACCTGTGAATTTGGGTGAATTCCTCTCTTATCAGAATCCTCCAAATATCCTAAGGTTTGAGTATGCCAGGCAAAAAGTTGGTAAATTAGTAATAAGCAAGATACTAGGCAGTTGTTAGTGGGGTTTTTTTTGGTTTTTTTTTTTTTTTTTGGTTTTTTTGGGTGGGGGGCTGTTTTTTTAAGAGGAAGGAAGGGAGAGGAGGAAGAAACATTTTTAAGGAATGATAATGCAAGGACTTAGGCACCAATGAGATGCAAAATTCGTCTGGAAAGAATTTACCCGGAGACTAAAGACCAGTATCATGCGGCACATTTATTAGAAGCAGCATAGAGAACCTAAGTTCTCTGCAGCTTGGAAAGCTATAGAAAAATAGAGAGCGTATAGGCAAAATGGTATCCCAAATATACCCAGGGGATAGAACTGCCTTCTTGGTGTAACCAGGGATGTGGGCCATGAGTCCTGCCAGTCTGCCCAGAGTTCTCCCCTGAGTTCTCCCTGCAGCTCGCTAGGATCTGGCCTTAGCCAGGGAGGACAACCCAGAATGCCTGGCATTTACCTAGCTGTTAGGCTGTGTGGCTTCAGATCCTGCTGCTAAGGAGGGTCTTACTGACAACCCGCTGGGACTGTGCCTCCATGGGACTGGTATATATTTTGTACACCTTAGGTTTGGGCAGTTAATTTCGTGCTTACTATCTGAAAACCTGCTTCATAGTTTTTAAGGTGCCCTCCTTCTTGTCTCCTATGCATCCCTCATCAGAAGGAAGAAGAGGATGAAGTACTTTTATTATTTTTTTTCTTTCCCTCACCACCCCAAACCCAGTCCTTGGTCCTTACATGGTCTGTGCCCCAGCTGCTACCTGAGAATGTGCCACCAGACAGCATTTTTTTGTTTTGTTTTTTTTTAAAGGAAAGGTACAGCTAGGAATGAAGGCAAGTAGGCAGGCAGGAAGAGAAAAGAGGAAGAAGCATTTTACTTTTATTTTTATTTTGTTGTTCGTGCTGGTTGTTTTTCCCCTGGACCTGGGACTCGAACCCAGGGGTATGTGGCTTGCTCCTTTGAGGCACTTGACCTAACCGCTGCTCCATCAGGGTGTACTCCCAGGCAGTTTCTTAAAGCGACTCTTTATTGGGGCCATAAATGGAACCTCATTTCCTTAAAGCTGTCTGATAATATGTGATCTTTGCACATAGGTCTCAAATATGACATTCAAAGCTTTGGTAGTATAACCAATACTTACAATTGCATCCTGTTATAAGCAGAACAGATTCTGTAAATAACTATTACCATGAAAATAAAAATATACAGTAGAAATTCCAAATTCTGGAGGGATCAGGTAGGGGGAAGAGAAATGTTTTGGGTTCTATTTACAAAGGTATAGTTTACCAAATTGTTATAAGATATAGATAGTTAAGAGAGAAAAGAAAACAGCTTCCAGAAAACTGGTGAAACAAAACTTTAAAAAGCCAGTAAGTCTCAACCAAAAAGTTGTTAAAAACTATAATCATCTTCAGTTCACTCAGTCTCATGTAATTCTTTTTGTCTGATCTTGGGTAAGCAGTTTTATGAATGCAGTTTTCCGTTAGCCTTCTGGAAATTCTTACCTAGTTCAGTAGTATCTTAAAGAATTATCAGAAATCTGTACTTGTCAGAGTCCTTTCTCTGAATCTCTTTGAAGAGAAAGCTCTGCAAGATCATCAGAGTAAAAGGATAACTTCCTGTAAATGACAAAAAGACTTAAAAATGGTCACAGTTAAACATCCAGTAAGAGTTCATTGTAATGCAAGTGACAAGGAGATTTACGTGGAGAAGACTTAGTTTTATAAAGTAGTTACAGAGCTGATAAAGATAGCATCAAGCGGAGGATTTTATTCCTGTAAAATCTTTGTCTTCTAGATAGATTACTTAAAAGGTAAAGAAAAGCCTTTTACCATCTCTTATCAAGAACAGACCGATAGTCCAAGAAAGCTGTCTTTTTAACAGATGAAGAATAAATAAAATTTTAATTTATATAGGCATTGTATAGATTTTCAAGTTTATTTTTTAAATCTTTATAGTAAATTCATTCCATTTTAGACGCTTCACCACAGGATATGAGATTCTCTCACCCACCCTCCTAGCTTTACCCCCTTAATTTGTCTTTTATTCTCTTTCTCTCATCCTGAAACAGATAATCTTGTTTAGGACAGAATTTCTTTTTGCCTTAATAAAAAACACATCTTCATACCTTATCTTTTTTTTTAACCAAAATATATCCTACTTTCCTTGCACAGAGAGTTGTTCTTATTTCTGGTGGCTTTAATTATATATGTTAATTAGAATTCTTAACTTTTAAACACTCTCATTTCTAATGAAAACATAGAAGTAAACCATTATGAAGTGTCATGCCAGCATTCTGTAGACTGGCAAATTTATTAATTCATTTCATAATTTTTAGAAGTATATGCTTCCTTCCTCACAGAATTATTCTTCAATGTGGTACAAGACTTGTTTACTAGCAGACCCAAATTTATTAGTTCTTCTGTACTAAGAAGGCAAAAGTAGGTAAACTTGGACTTAGGCTTAGCAATTAATGTTTTAATGTATTATTTTATTTTAAAAATTATCTCAATATATTCAGTGAATATCTATCACTTAATAGTATACTAAAAATATAGGTCACTCAAAAACACTTGGGAATCTATTTTTAAGTAGACATATTATAAAACCTTGTAATTTTATTTCATCTGTTTGATTCACTTGTTATTAACAATTTTGTTTACATCACTCATGAAAATCTCATACTATGTTAAGCCGCTATCCATCATCCTAACTGATTTTTATTTCTGACAAATTTTGTGACAGAGCTACATGGGCATCTTTGACTAGTAAACCCAGCTGTGAAAAACTGTTTGCCTACATCAGTTTTCTGCTAACAGCTCTGAAGGCACAGCTTTTTTTCTGGTCATGGAGGGGGTATGTTTGCTTTTTACTAAACCATCAGTATTCTTATTTATTGAGGATAACTCACTTCACATGAACTTGAAAACATTTGGTTTAGTTTCTCTATTTCTGAGCATTTAGGAATATATGGTTTATGTAAGTGCTTGATTTTTTTGCTTTGGGGGGAATTCTTTTTGTACGACAGTTAAATAGAACTCTTTTTTCAAATGAATTTTCAAGTACCATCTAGAGGTAGAAAAGATCACACATCTAGAGCATAAATATTCAGACATGCATAAATATACAGACACATGCAAATAGAGCACTTAGAGCTTTCATTTTTTATAAAAGAACAATTGAATTAAAACTATTTCAGACAGAGTAAGTTAAGATTATTCACCTGGATGACTCAAGCTTTTCATTTATGTTTGTGGAGAAGACTTCAAGAGTTTTTTCATTTGTCCAGTTTTCCAAAGAGCTCCTTTTTTTCTTTTCTACCTCAGGTAGTTGATTTTGTGGGTCTCTGTGTCCCTTGAGAGTTCCCAATGAAGGATAAAGCGGTCTAACACTCCAATGAATGTAAGGCACTGAGGGACTGAAGTGAGAAGGGGTGGTTGAGGAATGGAGGAGGTAGGAGTTTGGAGAGGGAATAGAGTAAAAGATTCAAAGAACTGAATGGAAGATTGAATTTGCAAATAGAGGAGCAGAGCAGTGAGAAGGAAAATGTCTTAGAGGAAGATCTTAAGTTTCCCAAAGAAGCAATGAAGTTCCAAATTGTCCTCAGCAGAATTGTGCCAACAGGGAAATAGAAAGTGTGGAGCATATAGTAAGTACAGGCTTGAGAAGACGGTTTCTATTGACTGAGAGGTTTCCGTGGGAGGAGCAGGATCAAACAGAACAAAGCAACCTGTACCTATCCGTCTGAGTATCAGCCTCCAGTTTGACCAACTTCTAACCGTACAGCTCCTTTTTAAAAACTCCTTTCAAAATCACATTTCTGCTGGAACCAACATTAAGGGAAAGGGTTGATAACCACTGGGTACCCAAAAGCAAGTTCACAAGCCACAGTTCAAAGTTCAAAGTTCATTTATCTCCTGCTAATCTGAATTTGGAGAGGGGGCAACATAAAATTTTTACCTTCCTCTCTCAACCAGGCACTACAGACTGAGATCCAGGAGAGTAAACTTTGGTAAGAATTCTTACCTTTTACTGTCTTCTGTTAGTTTTTCAGAATCCCATCTGCAGGCTCTGGAGCAAGCGGAGGGTCCCAGAGGGTCCTCTCTGGATTGTCAGAGATTATATGGAAGGAAAAATAGTTTTCCTGATACCTGAGTTCCTGCTTAAGACCCCTATAGTAAAAGGCAGATTAATGAGGTAAGCAGGCAGTATATTAACATATTTGTCTCATGTATACATGAGAGACACATTAATTCTTCTTGCCCATTCCTTTTTTTTCACTTTCCTTTTGGAGTCTGGTAGGACTAATTGCCCACTAGGCCAACTTTTGTGATTTTCAAAGGTCCTATCTGAAAAACTTGGAAAAGTTCTGTTTGCTGTTCTGCATTGATGTATCAATTTTGAACTAACTGAAGAGTTAGTCTGGTATTTCTCAGTGTTTCTGAAACCTGACTCTTAATCTGAATTATCTGGACCCTTTAGTATGGAGCCCAAGAGTCTGTATTTTTAACAACCTGAATGCTCTTGTTCCAGAAAGTTGATACCACTGATTTCTGTGATACTGCTAACATCTGACTAGAAATTGATAGGTCTTTAAACTGGTCTTCTCTCCACATTGCAGAAGCCAGCCTTATTGAACTCAACTTTGGTTTTATCTCCCTTTAAATGGAGATGATAACACCCATCTTTATGTACCATTTTGGAAGATGCTATAATATCTAAGTGAGACTTTTGCATTTAGCACAAAATCAGCACCTACCCTTAGGAGAATATAAAAAGTGAGTATATCATTCTTCAGATGAACACTTAGAGAGTAATGGTCTCCTTTCCCCTGAAGAATGTCCATTGTTTTTAGGGAGAGATTAATAGCTTTAATAAGATTCTCAAAGGGATTCGTGCTCTAAAAATATTAGGAACCACTAATTTAAGAGTTGTTTAAATGTGGGAAGTTATTGAAATTAATATATTAGACAAATCAAGGTAGTATAAATAGATAAACGAAATCTGAGCGAATCTGAAAGATTATATAGTCCGGGAGTATAAGGAGCCCATCAGAATCACTTAAGAAGGTTTTTAATTTCCGTTATGCTTTTTCCTTTTGTGCCTTGAAAATCATTAGCCTTTACACTCTTACTGGACGTCTGCTGTGTGTCAGGCCTGTGATATAGGCATCAGGACACTGCAGTGAAGGGAGCAAATGAAGTGACCATCTATATGGAACTGAGAATCCAGCTCTCTCCTTATTAAGCCCCTGCTATTGAAGAGAGGACAGTGGGCTGTTTCATGTTTCAAAATGGAAAAAAAGTTGGGAACCTCTGCTATAGTCTAAACTTTTCTCTTCTCTGCTTTCTACATTAGCATTTACAGTCTCCTGGACTTCATCTGAAACCCTTCAATCATGGGGTACTTGGGACAAAGGGGCTTTTCTGTTTTGGACAGCCCTTTGTCTTAGTGATATCTTCCTTATACTTAATTGAGCTGTAATCCTGTGGCCTTTACCCACTGTTGAGTTCTACCATCTAAGAAGACAGAATAAATATAATCCTTTTACTTGGCATCCTTTTATGTGAACTAAAATATAAAGGTTTTGAAATAGTGGGAATTTGATTCATGAATCTCACTCCTGTGCACCTGCCAACTTTTATCACCAGACCAATCTTCCTTGTTTGCAGGCATTTCTCCCAGAGGGTATTTTATTCTCCTTCACCTTCCTGGTTACTTTTCCCAGTCTCTCAGATCTTAGTATATGCTTCTCAGAAATAGGCTTGAACCTCAAAGTATGGACTTTCCATGCAGAATAAAACATTAGCAGGTGTGGGTAGCCGTGTCACACATTAACTGACAGTCAGCTAACAACCATTTTGGTTTCATATTTGCCACACCTGGTATATATTCATTCAACAACTATTGAATATCTGTACTGGACCAAGCGTTTTCCTGAAACCGACTTGAGCACATCTTGAATCAGCGTTCTTGACTTTATGGAGCTCAGACAGATATTTCCTAGTTTCCTCATTATTTTTCAATCCTCTAAACATCTCTTTAGTTTGGGGATTGTGATTTTTTTTTTTTAAATAAACTTAACTAGACCCTTAATGTTGCCTGACTATTGTATCTCGTCTTTCCTTCATCTATTCACTTTCCTGCCCTCTAGATGACTATTTCCTACCTGCTTCTCAAGCCTCACTCATCCGATCTCCCATTTCTGTAAAAGAAAATAAAAGCGAATCAGAAGAGAACTTCCATTTGCCCTCTTGCCTGCGTCTGTGGTTAATGTTCTGCTTTTTTCTGTTATGAATGAACTATCAGTATTCTTAGGAGAGACGAAGCCGTCTATGAGTGCGCTGCGTGCCATCCCCTGTGGCCTACTCACGGACTTCTCTGTCTGTGGGAGCTTTCTAACTAGCAGTGCGCAGCACCATGACCATCAAGTTGCTGACCTATGACCTCTTTCAGCTTTTGGCCACGGGTGACTTCTTTCTGCTTGAGCTGATGGCCAGGATGCCACATTCTCATACTTCACTGGTCCCTCCTTTTCAGTTTCTTTTGCCAGTTTCTTCTTCTCAAATGGAATGTTAAGATACTCCACATCTCAGTACTTCTTCTCTGTATTCTGTTGGTAACCTCATTCAATCGTGGCCGTTCAGAAGCTGACACCTTATTAATTTACTGGTTGAAACTTAGGGTGTTCAGCTGGTTCTACAATTAAAAGCGCTGTGACCTTGGACAAGTTGCTTTCTTTGCATGTTTCCTCACAGCAGGTATATACTTCAATATTTGCTGAAGGAATGAAGGAAACAAAGATAAAACTACTTTAACCAAGAAACATGGTTGAGTTCATAAATTTTTTTAATAGAACCACCAATAGAGGAAAGTGAAAATTACTGTGTTCCACAAATAAAAGGAAATAATTATAATTCATAATTGCTCTTCCATTTGATTTACCCTATTGCACATGCATTGCATGTTCATAGCCCTGTGCAATCTGGCTTCTGTCCCAGGCTGACCCTATTTCCTTGAGACAGAAACAGGACGGGCCTTCAGCAGACTGGGCCCAAGCCCCATGTTATAGGTGGCCCTGGTTTATTAAAAATGGGACAAAGTTGACAGGAAATATGAAAACAAACAGTACGTCCTGTTTAAAATGATATGTATGATCAACCTGTTCTATCCTAACAGAGCTATTTAAATTTCTTTACTGAAGCTACTAGTGACCTAAATGCCAAATTTGGGGGTACATTTCAGCTCTTACTGTACCGGACCCCGCCTATCACCAGAGAACCAAGAGTCCTTCACTACTGTCCATTGCGTCCCACCACCACTTGCCTGCCCCAACCCCTTTCCCTGCTGGCAACCTCAGTTCTGTTGTCAATGCGCAAACACTGGTCTTTCACGTAGTACCTGTTCTCCAGTATGAGATGATATCTCGTTGTTTTGCTTATAACCTATTGTAATTTGAAAGCAGGTTAATCTCAGGCTCATTCTAACAGTTCACGTTTTTACTCCCCACAGTTTTGTGTGTATGTGTATCTTGATTCTAAGTGGGGTTTCAATCATTTGAAAGAAATTCCTTTAGTATTACTTGCAAGAATTTTTTTATTAATTACAGTGTCTTGGTGTGTGTTTGGATTTATTTTATTTATAACTCTTGGAGAGCTTCATGAATTTGAATGTCTGTTTCCTTCCCCAGAATAGGGAAGTTCTTAGCCGTTGTTTCTTCCTTTAAGGCTTCTGCCCCTTTCTCTTCTCCTCCTGGAATCCCTACGATGAAAATATTATTCCTCTTAATGTTATCCCATGTTTCTTGTGCTATCTTCATTACTTTTCATTCTTTTTTTTCTCTTTCTGGTCTTTCTCGGTGAGTGATTTCTACTACTCTTTCTTCTAGCTCACTTATTCGATCAAAAGTTCTTCCACTCCATTGCTGAGGCTCTTTTAGTTCTACTATTGTATTCTTTAGCTCTATGAATTCTGTTGGGAACTTTCTCACTTTTTGACTTTGCTGTAGTCTTATTTTTGTTCATCTGTTGTTTTTTCTAATTTCAGGCAGAATCAACAAGACTGTTGCTTGGAAATCTTCATGTAGTTTACTTAAGTCTGTTACAGTAGGATTTTTCTTTGGGGTTTCGTTTTGATCCATTGTTTGGGGTAAATTTTTCTGTCCATTATTATTTTTCTTGATACCTTATGTTTATTTCTGTGGATTAGGCTAAAAGGTTTGTCCCTCATCTTGATGTAATAGTCATGTGTTAGGATTTCAGATTGCAGAGTACAGGCCTGGGCTAGCAGCTCCAGCTGCCAGCAGCTGAGAATTTTAGGCTGCAGGCAAGCAGGTGGCTCAGCAGCAGTCCCAGGCAGGTGAGCAGCTGTCCCTCAGACTGCTGGAGTATCTCTTGTGATCCTCTCTGAAAGAACTGCTGCTGCTATAGAGCTGGAACCCCTGCAAATCAAGCTTTGCAGGAAAGCACTTAGCTGCTTGTTGCAGGTTTTGGCCGTCTGCTGCTACCTAGGTGATTGCTGTGCTGGTAACCACAAGAACCTTCATCGGTAGAGCAAACTATCCCATGATCTTCTGATGGTAGAGGGTCAAAGATTTTGACCTCTTACTCTATTCTAATATGGTGTCCCCCAGTGCCAACCCTAACTCCCAAACTCCAAAATGGTGTCTGTCAGTGCCAGTGCCACACAGACAAAAGAGAATCTGGAAGAATACCTAGCATTGTCTTTGTTTACTTGAAGGCTCTCTCTCTCTCTCTCTTTTTTTTTTTTTTTTCTTTAAAAGTAAGGTATAGGCAGGAAAAGAGTAAGAAGAAGCGTTTTATTTTATTGTTTATATAGTTGTTGACATTGGTTGTTTCCCCTGGACCCAGGATACAAACCTGTATCCTTAGGATGTAGGTGGACTGTGTTCCTTTGGAGGTGGCTGACCCCACCTGCTACTCCACCAGCGCATGCCCTGTCCCTTTCTTATTCCTCCCACTGAAGTTCAACAAATGAGAGTCCTTCACTTAGATCTGTGAACACCTCATCTGTCAGCTACCCCTGCTCTCTGTCCTACGGTCTCTTCTCCCCAGAGTCCTATTGTTCTCCAAGGAAAGCTGCTCTCTTTTCTATACCAGGATGTATTCACTACCCTCAAGGATACGGTTCCTAGACTGGGGTACCCAATGTGGAGTAAGCTCTAAATCCCTGGGAAGAAGCTTTGTATCACTGGTATACTTTGGATTGGAGTGCCCAGGAAGTGATCCTGATGAGACCATGCCTTGGCTTTTTCTATCCAATGCTTTCTATCACTTTTCCTTGTAGAATGACTGGTTTACCTGTCTTCAATTATTTTTTGAAGGCAGTAGTTTGTATCCAGATAGTATTTTGTTGTGTCTGTAGCAAGGAGCTGAGCTTAGGATATTGCTAGTCTGCAATATTGGATGTGTCCTGATCCTCAGTTTTAAGCTTCTTTCTCTTGCTCTTTTTATTATTAATATTGTCAGCAACACGAGAGTGCATATAGTGTATGCATATCTGTGCCAGTTGTTGAGCATGCAAAGTCTAAAAAGCAGGATGCCTGTCCCCAGAATGCTTGTGGCCTAAAGGCACCCTCCCTGTTCCCAAACCCGCTTCTTTTATGTCGTCTCATCTCATATCTTTTTCCAAGTTTGTAAATGTAAATTTTCTAACCAATAAAAGAAATGTAGACAGTGTTATGCATGGAAAATAATGTTGAGTTGTGAAATAAATCCATTTGTTGGGGGATTATATCTAAAAATAGATATGAAAGGACAAACATGCCCTTCCTTTTAGAGCAGTAGCTTGCAGTCTTCATTCTGAATCAGCCTACTTAACTCAACCCACTACATAACTGTGTATAGTTTAAATAGTTGGAAAAAAACTTAACCTAAATGTATATACTAGTATTTAGCATACATATGAAGCATTCTGAGTTTTTTGAAGTCTGATTACAACCTGCTGATTTAATTTCATGAATTTAAATTGTTCTAACCTTAAATTTGGTGGCTTAGAATCATAATCACATGGAATATTTGGCACAAATTGCCCTGTTTCTGGTTTCCTGTGATAATTCCCTTCTGCTCAAATTGAACTCATATTTCCAAGAAAAAGCTTCTCCCTCCTGTTACATTGTTCATTTTCTTTAAATTCAGTTTAAACCACACTTGTTCTGAGAAGAGTTTCTGTCTGCACCATACAGTTTTATTCAGTATACCCTCAGCATTTCTATACTGTATTTCCTGCTGCCATGTGCAAGTAGTTTATTTTTATTTTGTTTTACTATGTCTCCAGTTAGACTCTATTACACAAGAGCAAAGATGCTCTACTGGGGGATCCTTCATTCCCTTCAGTCTTGTGCTGGTTGATATTTATTCAATCACCCATTCACCTGTGATTCTATCAGGGGTGTAGATGCTTAGCTCTTCTGTTATGACATTTTTTGCATAACTGTTTTTCATGTACCTATTACCTCATTTTCCCACAGACTCAAAGATTAAAAAAGACCTTAAGTCACAGGCCAGGATCTTTACCAGAAGCTATGAGGATGGCTTGGGCTTTGAATATGTGATGTTCTATCATACTGTTGAGAAAAGGATGGTTTGCTTGTTTCAAGGAGGTCCTTACCTACAAGGACCACCTGGGTAAGAATTAAGCCTAGAAACGTGGATCTAAAAGATTATTACTTTATAACAAACAATCCGTGGACTTTAATAAAGGCATTAGAATGATAATATGGATATATTTTCATTGACATGGAAGACATTGATGGCATGATGAAATGACACGGCATAAGCACAGAAGATAGGGCAAAAGAGCATAATTTGAGAGAATATCATTAACATGTTAACAGTGATTTTTTTACTAGATGGTGGGATTATAAACCTTATAATTTTTTTTCTTTTCCTTTTTCTTCTGTTTATCTGCAGTCCTAAAATTTTAAATAGTAATATGTAGAGTTCATTTGCTAAAAGCATCATACTTTTTCTAAATTATGTTTTAGTGTTTTGCTTACTTGTGATTTGATCACCACTAAGTTTTGGGTTATGATAAATATTGTACTATTAGTTATAACAAAATAAATGTGAGGGACATGTATGTTATTTGATACTCAGTACATTGAACAGGGGTAAAAATGACCTTTCATAAGTAAATTACATAGAGAAGCTTGGATGATTTTTCTCTCTTGAGATGTTCTGTTTTTAGAACTTTTGGAAGCATTTCTCTTCCCTACAATTATAAATAGATTCCTTCACGGAGGTGCCACTGCAACCATGATTGATGCTTCTCTGGGTGTAACTGCAATCTTGGCTGAGGGCATTGTTATGACTGCCAATCTCAACATCAATTATAAAAGGTAAATTTATGGATATTTTGTACATCTTAGGAGGAATAGTTTTCCCAGCAGCAAACCCTGAGACAAACAAAGATTTGCGTGCAAGTGGTTATTAAGGAAGTGCTCCCAGAGGAAGCTACAGTGGAGTGGGAGAAGCTAGACAGGGAAGGGGAAGAAGCCAGTTAGGCCAGAGTTCTCAAAGTCCTACAGGAGATAGCTTCAGCCCAATCACACAGGGGACTCTAGAGTACAGCATGTACCTCAGAATTGTCCTTCCCTCCGGCAAGGGGGCTGAAATCTTTGTATTCTCTAACAGATAAGTCATGGGACAATACATAGGATGTAATATATAATATAATAACAGATTAATCCTTTCCTGGGGACCAGAAATTTTCAGTCACTTCTGGCTCTGGATTTGAGCAAATGAGGCTGGAAGGAAAATAACCAAAAAACAGAAACAAAGGTGGAAAAGGGTCAAAGGCGATCTGAATGAAACACCAACATCCACTCTGCAACAAAGCATAAGTTTTACATAAACTTCACACAGAAAAATAGAAGCAAAATGGGTTTGGTAGTCTTAAAAACAAAACGTAGCATCATCTTACTTAATTCTTCAGTTATATAACTGCACCCATATAGTCAACAAAATAGTGTGGTTATTGCCTTAGGAATAGAGGGAAAGCATTAGGGCAGGACAGAGGCTAAAGTCAGAGATGTCAATAGATGAGGCCTCCAAAGGTGTTATGGGTTATTACTTCACAGAGTAGGGAGCATTAAGTTATAAAAATCTCCATTTTATACTCCCAAAGTATATGACAAGTGGCAGTCACTGGGGAGCCTTGCTTCATAGATTATGGGTTTGTTTACTAAGTAATCCTTTGCCAGGCATATCCTCCTCAGGATAGTCTATAGAAAGAACTTTTTACCCCTAGCAAATATTAGTTTATTTCAGGAGTCAGTAGTACTTTTTCTGTCACTATTTTATGCTTTGCAGGCCATGCATTCTCTGACAGAATGACTCACCTCTCTAGGTGCAGCACACAGGCAGCAGAGATAAAACATAATACAGGAGTATAGCTGTGCTCCTATAAGACTTCATGTATAAAAACAGGAGGCTTGCCATTGGGATGTAGCTTGCCAACTCCAATTACCAACTCAATTTACCTGGAGGCCCAGCTGGAAAAATGTAGACAAGTTCGCTTGCCTCCTTGTCTTTACTTTGGGATTGACTCTCTGCCTCTCAACACGCTCACTGAAGGTGATGGAGGCCAGCTGCTTTAACTTTTTCTTCCCGGCTGCCAACAACATTAACTTCAAAATCAAAATGACATAACAAGATGGAAATATATCATGTAAAATAAGTCTAGAGGAAGGTGTCCTGGACTGGCAACTCCCCGACTCCCAGAGATGCAGGCTCCTTCCAGCTCAGCTTTTCATAGTTGTAAGTGGCAGCAAAAGCCATCACGTGTCCTGGACGGAGGACTGAGGAGCCATTATCAACTCAAACAGAGAGAAGCAACTAACAAAGCCACATACAGTAATCAACGCAAAACTTCTAAATGATAAAATATAAATTATTTTAAATACTAAGAAATTAATTAAAAACATAATCAGGTTTTACTAAATAAAATAGCAAGCCTAGTATGATAGTTTCTTTTGAGTGTATTAACACAAAATTATCTCAGTATTCACAAGAACTGTGTTTTAATCCATTAAAATATTTCCAGTCTGGGTTTGATTAATTCAGGATGTCAGTATTTTTATTTTTCTGTGATCAGAACACTCATAACCTCCCTTGCTTCCAGTAATGATGTCAGATCCTAAAGAAATTATCTCAGATCAGGCAGATTTGTAGGTTCTGGGCTCTCAATCTAGAAATTCTTAACAGGACAAGGTTGTACTTTTGAAAATGATTGTAATACAGCTTGAATCTATGAGCCTAAGCACCTCTTGGTGTCAAGGTTTCCTTGATGTGTGAGTGACTTGCCAAAACTATTTACTTTTTTTTAAAAAAAAAGAAAAAGAAAAAGAAAAGCGCAGGCAAGAATGAGTAGGCAAGCCAAACAGGAAGAGAGATGAGGAAGAAGCATTTATTTGTTTGACTGTTCATCTTGATTGTTCCCTGTGGCCTCTGAACACAAATTCAGTCCTTGGGATGTGTGTGACCTTGTGCCTCCATCAGGAGACTTAACCACTAAACCACAAGGGAGTTCCAGTTATATCTATTCTTACAACCTAATACTTCCCCCTTTTAATATAATTCATGTGCATTCATCAGGTATTTTCTTCCTTGGTTTACTGCTTACTTACAATTAAATGCATTTCATTTTTTTGGCAAAGGTTCCATCTCTCAGGAGACAACAGGACATGAGTTTTCCCTCAGAGATTTACTGCTGTATGAGACGTTCACCTTCTTTCTAGCTGATTATTTTCTGAAATCAGTTCTTGTTGTTAAGGGTACAATTCCTGCATTTTCTGGAATTGTTTGGCTTCGTCACAGTTCTCTACCTATTGGAGTGGGGATTTTTATGGAGATCGTGCAGGGCTAACAAAACCCCACCCCCACCCCAAACCAACATTTGTCCATGAATATACACTCCCTGAATGTGCACAGCTATTTTTTTCACCTGTTAACGCACTTACACCTCACACACTTTGGGAGAAATAATAGGTAACAGTCCTCATAAGGATGCCAAGGGCTGTCTAGTTTCTGCCAGCCTTCTTCCTTTCATGCAGACACAAGCCCAGCGCTTTTGACTAACACACAGAAGACTCCTTGCTGAACATAGATGTTCTCTCTATATATCTCCATCCATGTGTTAACAGTTGGGAAAACTCCTGGTTGTTTGTACCATGATGTGTATAAACGTAATTATTTGACTGTAACCCCCCCAATCTATTAATTTGTCACAGATATATGGGTTACTTTAACCTCTTGATTGTGAATTATGTTGTTAACATGGATATGTAAATATCTCTGAGAACTTATTTTCAGTTCTTTTGGATATATACCCAGAGGTATAGTAATTCACTTTTTAATTTTTTTAATGAACCACTACAGTGTTTTCTGTAGCTGCTGTGCCATTTTATAGTCCACCAATAATGCATAGGGTCTCAGTTTTCCACATCTCTGCCAACTTTGCATTTTTCTGATGATTAGCGATGTTGAACATCTTTTCAGATGCTTTTTGACCATTTGCATACTGTCTTTGGAGAAATGCCTGTTCAAATCCTTTGTTCATTCCTCATCCTGTACTTCAAACCTAGGTCCACAGCTTTCATGGTCTGTGCCTTGGCTCCAGAACCAAAGAGTAGGGGCTTTTGCCCATTTTAAAATTAAGTTTGTTTTGGGTCTTGTTTTGTTTTTTGTAGTTGTTATTGAATTGTAGGAATTCTTTATATATTCTGGATATTATGCTTTTATTAAATATACGATTTTCACATATTTTCTGCCATTTTGTAGGTTACCTTGTGTCCTTTGATACACAGACATTTTGATATGTTTGGTTTTCTGCCACCCTCAGCCTGTTCATGGCATATTGGTTGGTAAACTCTTCAGACTTCTTCATGCAATATGGCAGACAGAGTCTGAAGAACATCTTTCCTTCAAAACAGTGGATCCTGTGCCAGATACACAAGGAAATAAACCACCATAAGAATCCACAAAAACAGTAACAGATTTAAACCTTCAAGAACTTAAGATACCATGATAATTAGATACGCACTGTAATAGATGAAGGTGCACCCTGGGGCAGTAGTGATTAGTTGAGCCACTTCTGGATGAGCACAGTCAGTGCTCATGTGTCCCAGGGACCTGGTTTACATCCAGGGTGCAAGTGGAGCCACCAGTATGAACAACTAAAGGAAAAAATGTTTCTTCTTCTGCTCCCCTCTTGCCTGCCTGTTTACTTGCATTCATTCCTGCCTGCATTCCTTTAAAAAAAAAACTGGTGTATGTGAGTATAAAATAGATGATATAAAGAAATGTTTAAAGATAAAAGCAAAGTGTGGTTATTCCATCAAGTGGTTTAGGAAAAACTAATAGCAAAAACTGGGCAGAGGGGTAATCACAGTAATAGCCTCCTTTCCAGTTCCTTCATCCACATGCTGGTACTATAATAACACAGACATATCTCTCTGCTCTGTGTTGTTTCTGCCAACTAAAATTTTCACCTTTAAAGAGATATGTTTTTCATTATGGTACTGTCTTTCCAGGAGTCTCAAAAAGTTACAGCTACTAGTTCCATGTAACTATTTAAATTTAAATATAATTAAATAAATTTAAAGATTCTTTCCTCATTCACAGCACACGCATTTTCAGTGCTCTGCAGCACCAGTGGCCACCATATGTGTCAGCTCAGAGATGACGCTTCTATAAATTCTGTTGGACGGCACTGGCTTAGTACACTAAGCTGTTATCAACCACATTTTGTTATTAGGTGTCTTTCTAATCTTGAGTTACTCTAAAAACAGTTGGGTGAGAAATTTTGACAATGACAAAGAAAATGAGAACAACTGACTGGAACATCCCATGGTCCTATGTTCATTTCATTAAAGGATTTTAGCTCCCCTCAGACTTTCCTCAGATGGAATAACTGCCATCGCAGAGCTGGAATCCCTGGTGTTGTCTTTGAACCTAACCAGATGGGCAGTTTAAGATCCTGTGCCCAGGAGCCACCTGAGAGCAATGGTACTAGAGGAAGGGGATGTGAGCGGATGCTGTGTCAGCCTTTAAGGAATGTTTTACCAAAGATAGCGTGTACTGATAATCATGTATCGTTGTCCACTCCTCGTTATACACTTACTCTCAATGTTACATAAACCTAAAAAAAAACTAAACCACCTTTTTCTTTATTGTTTTTCTTCTGTAGACCAATCCCCCTTTGTAATGCTGTTGTAATAAATTGCCAACTTGATAAAGTTGAAGGAAGGAAATTGTTTGCTTCCTGTAATGTTCGAAGTATTGATGAGAAGACCCTCTTCTCAGAGGCAACAGGTAAGGAGTGCTGCTCTTTTTTGGTTTGGTTTAGTTTAGTTTGGGGTTTGTTGCTGTTCTGTTTTGGTTTCATGACTCACAAATGCCCAAAAATTATTTTTTGAATCATGTTTATTACTCTGATCAAATGTTACTCAGACAATACAGTAGTATCAAATTTTTATTTTATATGGTGAAATAGTATGAATGTTGACATGCAAATCCAAGGCAGTCTTTGTAAGTTTTGCTCTTTAAAATGGTGTTAGTGTCATTGTCCTCACTGCCAAAGAAATTGCATTGAAGAAACAAAATCAAGAATAATGTGTTGGTGCCGGATTACAAAGTCGCAGTAAGCAAGCCGTCCCCTCACCCCTCACAGGAAAGAGTAGTAGTAAGAACGGAAAATGAAATGACGCCTGCAGTGCACGCTTCTATAAAGGTCAGATTTGTAAACTATTCACCTCTGGGCTCCCAAGTGAGAGAAATGGTAGACATAAACTCTGGCGAATCTTCTCGCTTCTTTGTGGAATACAGTTTTGTCTTCATGGGCCGGGAAGATTTTTCATACTCTTTAACTATATTGTGTGTGCTGTAAAAATATATTTTGGAATATTGTGCCATAAATGAGAATAAGGAAACTGTATATGATTTGGAGCTATCTCAGTAATATGTATGGAATGAAGAACACAAGACTGTGAATGAAAGATGTTATTAATGTAGAAAAAGTAGAAAGATTCTTCTCATTATCTTCTCTTTTTCTTCTTCCTTCTTTTTCATCCCTTCCTTCCTTTCTTCCTTACTGACTAATATATTACAAAAGACATTAGGTAGTCAGACACAGTTGGCTTGGGAATGAAAGGTAGGTCACAAGGAGGGGTGACTCAGTGTCACATGTCAGAGCCCTAGTGGAGTAGGAGGGCGTCTGCACAGCGTCAGAGCCCATGCAGGGTGAGGATGGGATCCAGCTGGCAGCAGCATGCGTGTCAGCACACAGGTGAAGGGGTTATCTGCATAGGTGGCAGCTGAGACGGGAGCTAGGGTTCTCACTCCCTGAGAAGGGGGTTGCAGATACGGAAAGAGAAAATTAGAGTGATCCTGTCGTGTTGGGTTGGAACTGGAAATAATGGACATGAATTGTTTCCCAGTCTTTTACTTTAAAAAATAATGTTGTCATGAGTAATTTTGTACATTGTTTTGCTCACATTTTGACAAATTATTCTCTAAGGGCTCAGAAGTAAATGGTTTGTTGTACTTTGACCTAGTTTCACAATTTTTCTGTGTGCTTGAACCTACTTCAAAATAAAAAGTAATCAATGGGAGAGAGAGGGGGAAAAATACATCTATATATACAAACATACACATAAATACATATGTATGTATATTGCATAAACTGTTTCCAGAAAGTCACACACATTAACACTGGTTGCCTCTGGGAAGGGACTAGGTAGATTGGGAGAGAGATCCCACTCCATGCCCTTGTATATTGTGCAAGTGGTTAGTTATGTCGATTACCAGATGACTAGGTTTTGTGGGCCTAAGCTATTACAATTTAAGAAATTTAAGATAAAGATTACAAAATTTTGTACAAAAGTATTTGTTTAAAATAAGGAGATTGCAGCATCTTACTGCTCTCTTGAAGATGCAGGTCCCTTTCTTTCAAAATCTCTGTAGACAGTTTACCAGAAATGCTCATACTGAAATGATTCCTGGTTTCATTCTGGAATGCTGACTGCCCAACTCCCAATCTCCCCGGGCTGTCAGAAGTGAGGATCCCTGAAGCCTCCCTCAGCAGCTTCAGATTTATACAAGTTAATTTAGATATCCATGTTTGTTTTTATTATTTTTTTATTTTAATGGCCCTCAGATGCACAAGTTTGGATCAGTCAGCATCCTTGATTGAGGACACACAGTCATTATTGGCACATGAATGGTTGCCGAGATTACTCCCGGGAACAGGGGAGAGGAGGGACACCACTGGAGACTGAGAAACTCTGGAGAGTGAGATGATAGAAAGGTGGGGTCAGGGGTTAGCAGTCTCATGGGCTGAGAGCCCTGAATACCTACCCTCCTTCCACCTATTTATTTAGTTCATACAAAGAATTGCTTCAAGCCGCTTATGCAAGCAAGTTTATAGTTACATTGGATTTGCTTATGCAGCCTTTTGCTTTCTAACTATATAGCTGTATCCATCTTGTTTTGGGAAGTGAACAGTTATAGGAACATTGTCCCAGTGCTTTCCCGTGGGGGCCTTCACCAGGTGCTCTGGGCCTGGTGTCCTTGATGCTCTACCAGCTCCCACTTTGTCCTTGCTCTGTTTTCTGCCCCCAACAAATGGTCATCTTTTATTTATTCATTCACCTATGTATTGAATACCTGAAATCTATCATCAAACAGGAACCAGGTTTTTTTTTAAAGAGAAGAAGGAAGGGAGAGGAGAAAGTCATTTCAAGGAAGGAAGGAAGAAGATGAGGAAGAAACATCTTTATTGATTTAGTTGTTCGTTACGGTTTTTCACCCTGGCCCTGGGTCATAAACTGCATGTGGTTTGCACACCAGTGTCTCAGCCACCTGAGCCACAGGGCACACCCCAAACCAGAATCTTAATAATATTATGTCCCCTGCCCTGCTTAATTGCCTTTTCTCTTGTCATCCTACTCCTTTTTCTCCAGGGGCTTTCGTTTCTTTGTACTTCTTTTTTTTCAGTTTTCTTAAGTTTTACCAAGAATCTATGTGTCCCTGAGAAGTATATTGTTAAAGTTTGTTTTTGAACTTTGTAGACAAGGTATTCTATTATATGTGCTTTTCTGGGACTTGGTTTTATTTCCAATGCAGCTTCATGTTATGTGGTTACTCATGTCATTTGATCTAGTGTTTGTGCATTTGTTGCTTGGTAATATTCCACTGTATGGCTCTACCACAGTGATTTACCCCCTCTTCAGCAGGTGGGTCTCTGTCTAATGTGGATGGGGCTGCTGTGAACATTCTCATTCATGTCTGCTAGTAGCATGCATGGTCAAGAGCAGGGCACATAAATAGAAGTGGAATTTCTGGGTTGTAAAGTGAGAATGCTCGCCTTTACAGGGGAACACACACTTGTTTTCTCGAGCTATGTCCAATCACCCCACTAGCACTGTGTGAAATTCTGCTGATCCCAGTGCTCTTAGCAATTGGTAAAGTCAGACTTCTTGATTTTTTGCCAATTAAATTAATTTTTGTCTTAAGAAATTCCTTTTTAAGTGAATTTTTGCAGGAGTGATGGATAAAAAAAATGCAGGAAGATCATGAATAATTTGTAATCATAGTCAGTTTAAACACTTCAGCCCAGCCTATGGTTTATCCTTCTGTCTCACTAAACCTTTCAGTATCATAAAGGTACCAGATGGCTCAGTTGTCATTTTACTTCTTTTTACTTCCCTGACTGTGTCTAATGGAAGTGGTAATGAACCATGAAATGACCAAGTGGTAGAAGACAAAGTTCCTGGGGAAGTAATACAGTATTGTGATATCAAAAGTTAATAATGTGGCTGAAAAATGAGAATGAGCAGATATTCTGAAGGTACAAGTATCAGTCTAAATACCTTTGTGTGTGTGTGCAAGTATAAATACAAATGTATGCATTTGTGTATATATGTACATATATATGCATGAACCAATTTCTACTCAGAATCCTATCAGATTGAAGTCAGTTGACTTATAATCATCTTCTTTTATTTATTTAGGCTTATTTATAAAGCTGGATCCTGGTAAAAGTTTGACATAGAAGCGTTGCTGGTGAAATCTACACAAATCTGCAAAAGACTCTCCCTCCTCCTGAGGAAGCTGCTATCCTCAGTCCTCCACTTACCCCATCAAAGATAAGTGTCTGTGCTCCTAAATAATTGAATGGGCTCCTTAAGCTTGCAAAGTGATATCTGCCCCATTGCAGACTGAAGAGAAATTTCATATTGGAACTTTTACCACAAACTTGGAAATGCCAGAAAACAAAGGAATAAATCTATGAGTGCATGCACGCATGAGTATGTGTTTGTGTGTGTACATACATTCACGTGTGCAATATAAATTTCAAAGTTAGCTCTTTGTATCTAGGCAAATATTTTTGGTTACATTAGAAAATGTAATGAGTTCCCATAGGAATGGATACCTCAAATCTGTTGTGTTGGATTCCGATTATTAAACCATTGTTCCATTTTAAGCATAGACAGCTGTGCTATTTTATCTTATCAACATCCTAGTTTATCTCCTCTGATGGGAGCCTGTGCTCATTTCCAAGGTGTGTTAATCCATTCGGACCGCTATAATAAAATATCAGAGCGGGGCACTTCTAAACAACATAAATTTATTGCTTATAGTTCTGGAGGTCCAAGATCAAGGCAACAGCTTGGTCACCTGGTGAGGGCCCTCTTCTTGGTCACAGCCGGCACCTCTCAACTGTCTTCACATTGTAGAAGGGTCTAGAGATCTCTCTCAAACCTCTTACAAGGGCACCAGTCCCATTCAGGTGAGGTCCACCTCATTACTCAAGCACCTCCCGAAGCCCTCACCTCCTAATATCACACTGGGCATTAGGATTTCTACATAATCCAAGGGGACACAAATGTTCAGTTCATAATGTTAGGACTTTTGTAACAGAACCCAGTACTGTTCACTGGGTGACTTAAAGCTATAGAAACACCTTGTCTCACAGTTCTGGAGACCAGAAGTTCAAAGTCAGGTTGTCAGCAAGGTCACTCTCCCTCTGAAGGCACTGGGAAAAGATCTGTTCATGCCTCTCTCCTAGCTCCTCCTGGCCTCAGGCTTTCCTTGACTTGTAGATGCATCACTCTAACCTCATCTTCACATAGCTTTCTCTTGTGTCGCTTTACATTGTCCTCCTTCTGTATCAGTGCCCAAATTTCCCTTTCTTATAAGGACACTGATCATATTGGTAGAGCCCACCCCACCTCCCTCATTTTAACTTGTTTACCTCTCCAAAGACCCTATTTCCAAAGAAAGTCACTTTATTAGGATTTGAACATACTTGTTTATGGGGTAATGTAAATCTACCTATAACAGAATCTTAGTAATAAAAATAAATTGTGACAATAATGTTTTAGAAAGCATTGGGCTTCCAATAGATTAAGTAGACTCTACTGCAGATACAAGATTCTTTGGACTTTAATTTCTTTCCTTTTTTCCCCTTCTTAAAGTTGATGCTGAACTATTGAAAATTGCAAGTTTTTGGAGATCAGAATGATCAAATAAATATTGACAATTTCCTATGACTCAACTTAGGGATAGCATTGTGGTACCCCTACCCAGTCAGCCTTCCACAGCCAAAAGAGCAGCCTGACCCAACGCCAGAGCCAGGTGACCCTGCGATGGCCAAGCTCAAGAGAGACTCATTCTAGAAGCAATGTCTAGAGGCCATCTGCAGTTGCCGAGCTGCAAGAAAGACCCAGCTGACAGGCCACAGCAGAGGTGAATCTGGCCAGTGCCTATCCGTGGAAGCCCTGACAGCTTGGGGAGGTGGTGGGGCTCACAGTTTGCAATTCATATGTCTGGCAGCAACCAGCCTTTTCTGAAACTTCAGGCAGTGGGCTTTTAGGACTGCCATATCTCACAGCTTGCTTTTTTTTTTTTAAGGGAAGGTACAAGCAGGCCATCAGGAAGAGCGAGAAGGAAGCATTCTCTTTTATTTACTTGATCATCTAGGTTGTTTGGTTGTTCCCACCAGTGCTGGGAAGTACACTCAGGACCTTGGGTGTACCACAGCTTGCTTTTTATGGACACCAAGCGTGTTTAAAATATATATATATATGAAGCTGTAGGAATAAACCAGCACTGCTTAGAAAGTTTAAATATTTAGATAGTAAAGATACTTCAATTATTTGATTTATTCAAACTGACTTGCAAAACTGCTAATGTACAAGACAAAAGAACTGAAACAATGCCAGAGGACCAGTTTTTCTTCATTCTTTGTATGCCCACACCTCCCCTTCCTCTCCATGTTCACTGTTCTGTTCTCTAGCTACTTGTCACCTCCAGGCTGCATTGTGGACGGTAGGTGAGACTGCATAAGATCAGCTAAGGGAAAGCTCAGTCTTTGTCAGTCTTGTCCCCATAGCTGGTGAGGACCAGCTTTCCAGACTCTTCCTAGGCACGACTGAGCCCTGGCATTGTTGACTTCTGCTTGTATTTTGATAAATATGTAGGTGGCTAAACAGTCAGAAGGAGGGAAATACAATGAGAATTATTGCCCTGAAACTTCATCTTGGAAGGAGCAGATGATACATTTTTTTAAGCTTGCGGTTCATACAGTCCGTTACAACTCAACTGTGACATTGTAATAAAAAAGTAGCCACAGGTAATAACAGTTGTCCCTCCTCACCTGCAGTTTCACTTTTTGAGATTTCAGTGACCTATTCAATCATGGTCTGAAACTATTAAGATATTTTGAGAGGGAGCAAGAGCATATTCACATATCCTTCATTAGAGTATATTGTTATAAATGTTCTGTTTTAATATTATTAATTGCTTATTGGGCCTAATTTATCAATTAAATTTCATCACAGGCATGTATGTATATGTAGGAAAAAACAGTACATGTAGGGCTTGGTACCCATGATGCTAAACATCCACTGCGGGTCTTGGAACATATCCCTGGGAACAGGTATGACCCATTTGATTTTGAGCAATGGGAGTGGCTGTGTTCCAATAAAGCTTTATATATTTAAGTAGCTGGTAGGCCCACAGGCTAAACTTAGTCCAATCCTGAGGGCATGTGAGGGTTTTAAAATTCTTTGATGTTCTCCCCTCAAGAGACAGAGCTTAATTCTCTCCCCCTTGAGAGTCAGCTGGACTTAATGACTCACTTATAACAAATGGGGTTCTCTCTATTGTGAGATAATAAGTAGAACTAATAAAGAGAGCCAGGTAATTTAAATTCTAGTGGTGGTCCCAAACTAGGTAACTTATTAGTGGCAGTGTAGCCAGGTACTTGCAGATTTTAATATAGCAGGTTTGCAAGTCTCTTAGACTGATAGCAGGAGTCATTCCTGTTTCCTGACACTGTGTTTGTGACAAAAGTCTGGGAGTGCTGATGAAACAAAACAGGTAAAAATTGTCAGCAAGTATACCACAAAGTGGTGGAGGATCAAGATTTCTTGATATTTTTTTAAATAAAAACAGGATTGAGGCTCTCCATGCCAAAATGGAGGTTTTTTTTAATTGTTTCTTGAGAATTGAATATAATAAAAATCTCAAACATTTAATCACTGAAAACACAGTTTCTTACTATTAAAGGATAGCCTGTATATATGTTGACGTTTTATAGGTTTTAATTCAAAAGACAATATGGAAATGTCAGTAATGGAAGTGATGCCAGAGTACTTTGTCAAGTATAACTCTAATGTTGAAAAGTCAAAAAGTACTTTAAGCGTAATTTTTTAGAAACCAAAGAAACAACTATGGAAGTTACAAGTTAACTAATCTGTGGAAATGGAAAATGGAGCAAAGGGGAGAGAAAAATGCACCTTTTTTTATAAGCTTTGCTTCCATAAAACTTGACTAAACTCCATGCAAGAAATTCTTTGATAAAAATAATTCCATTTTTTAAATAGTACATACCTCTAGGGATGTGGAGCTTAATTGTGTAAGGGAAAGGAACAGGCAGGAATGAAGGCAAGTAGTCAGTCAGGCAGAGAGAAGAGGAAGCGCTTTATTTTATTTAGTTGTTCAT
Organism: Solenodon paradoxus; assembly: GCA_004363575.1. NCBI lineage: Eukaryota > Metazoa > Chordata > Mammalia > Eulipotyphla > Solenodontidae > Solenodon > Solenodon paradoxus. Next base: position 4,217 of record RJWH01006923.1, on the reverse strand, counting down.
CTTGATGGTTCCCCCGACCTGGGTCCTTGAGATGTATATGGACTGTGCTCAGCCAGAGCCGTAAACCTGTTCATTACTCCACCAGGTCATGCCAAAATTTTTGGTGTAAATCATTTATACCACTTAGTACAGTGCAGAATGCATGTTTATTAATTATGCTTTTGTGTCCCTAGACAGACAGGAAGCATTTTGACTAGGATATCCTTGCCCTTGCAAAGAAGACAAAACTCAGTGAAACTTGGCTTCTGTTGGCCTGGGCTGGGGTCTGTATTCATCTAAGAAGACACGTAAGCCATGATTCTACCCCTGGCTGGTAGAAGCGTTTGGTAACCGGAGGTCCTTTCTCTGATAGCACCTCATCTGCTGCCTCAAGAGGGACAGACATCCTGTGGAAGCTGATGATCAGGCAGGGTTGTCACAGTGAGAGGAAGGCAGAGATTTGAGTCATGGCTGTGCACCTTTGAGGAAGTCAGGCAACCTCTGAGCACCCCATTTCCTCGTCTGGAACAGAGAGGTGGTATTAGTCCCGATTTCCTAGGACCACCATGGAAACTGAGTAAACGAACAGAAGCTGCATATTTGCTATTATTGTGACTCTCATCTTGGCCCACAAGGTTGGGAGTCAAGTCAGCACACTTGAGTTCAGAAGATGCAATAATATGCTAAGTGTTTGGAGCTTAAACGTTAAATAAGCATAACTGTCAAATCAGCCTTATCAGCTAACAGCAGATTAGCTCAACGTATAATCAACAGAGAAGTGCCTAATGAGTTAATACAGCCAAATATTTTCCCAAGAAAATTAGCCATTTCTGGTTGACATCCCCATTTCTGTCTCCATTAGTGGAATCTTGACAGGCAGGCGGAGGGTCAGGTAGAGACAAGACACCCTTCTTTCTATCCCTTCACATAACCCCCTTTAATCTCTGATATACAAGTGGGGTTAATTTGCATAAGGATTCGAAGGTTTTTCTAAAACTGCATGCAGTGGATGGAGGGCAGAAAGGCAGGAGGCGTGAGTATGAGTCAGAAGGGAAAGGGCCATGAAGTGGCTGGACTCCACAGTTTGGCCCCTTTCAGCTGTTTGGGTGACAGTCTGCTTGCCTGAAAGTGGTCGTGTGTGTGTGTCCCCACAGCTGGAGAACTGTCTGTCATAGAGTGAGTAGTAGTGGGAATCAGACCCTTGTGGTAAAAGTACCCAGAGATGAGCCTCATTCCTGGGAGAGGACCCTCCTCTTTGGCCCCATCCCTAAGAAAGCAGCAATGCTGCTCATCTGGGAAGCAAGGGTGTGCCTGGGAGGCCACAATACTTGGAAGAAAGACTGGGCCCGTGGGGGAGCTGTCTCAGTGTAACAGTGAACTGTGGGTCCACTAGAGATGGAGCACCAGCCACAGAGACAGTCCCTCCATGTAACTTCCCTGCTGTTTTCCATGTTAGCACCTAGAACTGCACCCTTGGTACTAGGTAGCCCCTATGTTCTTGGATGTCCTGCAGGGGAACTGGAGGGGCAGCCCTGGGTGGGATAGGCTGACTCGCTTGCCTGCATAGGTTTGGGGTAGTTTTGCAGCTCCTGTGTCAAACCTGGGGTATATTCTGCTAGACCAATATTCACACTCTGCACAATTACTAATGACATTCATGAAAATGGAGGTCCCTGGCATGCCCTCATGGAGTGGTGGAGTACTGTTTAGGTCTGCCACCTCTAGCAGGGCATAATCCACTTACATTCCAAGAACCTAGGTTTGAGTCCCAGGGCTGGAGAGGAACAACCAAGATAAACAACTAAATACAAAAAAAAAAAAGGAAAAAATGATACTTCTTTCTTCTCTCTCTTCCTGCCTGTACCTTTCCTTAAAAAAAAAAAAAAAAAAAGAAAAAGAAAAGAAAAGAAAATGAGGGTCCCAGCTGGCTCTCCCTGGACCAAGTGGTGACCTTTGGCTATGGAGTTCATTCACCTATAAGCCCTCACATGCCCTCAGCCTGCACTGTACTTGGCAATTTAAGTATCCAGGTATAGAGGGACAGGGGAGGAAGAGGGCCCAAAGCTGAAGGCTGTTGACTTCCAGGTGGCAGGGATTTATACTGATTAAGAATCTCCTCTAAGAGCATGCGTGCAATAGATTTCAATGCAAGGATTTTGCCCTTCTCGGCTGATGGATCTTAAGTTGCCCCAGGGTGAAGCAGTGTTAAAGATGACATGTGTAGGCTGTCTCCATTCATGAGTTAATCCAAGATGAATTGATCCAGAAGATTCCTCTAGGGTGGTTCAAGCCCACCACAAGACAAGTAGAAAAGTTAATATCTCTTAAAATTGCAATTTTCCAGGCATTGTGTAAATATATTATTAGCCTGACTCCCTTTACTTCTTAGTAGTATTAATGGCCTTAACTGTGTGAGGTTAAGTAATATTGCCCAAATCACGCAGTCATCTTGTGAAGTCAGTACTCTGATGAATCCCATTTGATAGAATGAGAACACTGAGCAAACTTGGAATTTCCATCTGAGTCTTCCTGACTCCAAATCCCATTGGGGTTTGCTGTCCCACTGTGATAACAAACTTGGGCAGAGAAGTGAATAAAAGTGTGTGGAATAAGTGTGAGGCCATGGAGAGAGCCTGAAGAGACAGGGGAGGGGTGGGCATTTCATCATGAACTGAGGGCCAGAGTTTTCAAACTTGAATTTTGAAAATGTTATAAAGAATGATACCCCAATCAAGAAATTGATAAAGTTACAATAACAAGGCAATATTTATAGCAGTGTATCATTAATGTTAATTTTAGAATTGGGGGAAAAAAAGTCTCAATGACAATAACAGAGTAAAAGTGTAAATGACTGAGGATGGATGTGAGAAAGTCGTAGCTGATTGTACATCAACCAAGTGAGGAAAACAAGATAAATCAATTTGCTAAAAAGGGTCTCTGGGATGATGAGTCCCTCTGAAGTATGCTATGATTTTCAGAAAAAAAGAAATTTACCTGTACAGATCAAAGCAAATATGGCAAGAGGAAAAGTACTAACAACAAGATTCAGAAATCATGCCCACCACACCAAAATCAAAATATGAAAACAAAAATGCTTCCACAGGTCACCCATCTCCTCAGTCCATTTGTAACTGCCCCACAATCACCCACATCCAAGTCTCTGAAGAGCTCTGGAGTTAAAAGTGAACCAGAGCAGATGAGCCTCAGTGCAAAGTGCCTCTTTCACCCTCACTCCACTACAGCCCTTCTCTCCCTAAATGTCTTTGCACTGGGACAAGCCTCCTTGGCCTCCCTGCCCCGTCAGAACTGACCTCTTTCCCTTCATCCTCAAATCAGATACTTCTGGGTTATTGCTAAGATACAGTCATAGACATGCAGTTATTTGTCTGCCCACCATCCCTTCCTCCTGTTTGCTGGTGACAGAATTTTGCGATTTGGCAGGCAGCCATTGCAGTTTCATGGAGCTCTGTTGTGGATGGAGTCACACTCCTAGCACTGGGGTGGCACTTGGCCAGCCTAGTCCACCTAGGCTCCTCATCCCCTGGACCACAGACATTGGTCCAAGGAGGAACCACAGACAACCTGTTATAGTAATTAGGATAGATAATATTAAGAATGTATTACACTTAGAAAATGGAGTGACCTATGCCCTTTTAAATGTTATAAAGTAACTGAGTGAAATGAAACTAAACTGAGTGTAAACATAAAGATAAACACGCCACTAGGCGACACCCCTGTGTGCACCTATACCCTTAGATATCACAGCCCCAGGCAGCCCATGGAGCCCCCTGATAAGACACACCGAAGACACCGACGACACCCATCCAAAGAGTCTAAGAAGAGAGGACTGAGAGAGAGCCGTCAGAGCCTTCGTTCTGCTCCTCCACGGGCGGTCGCTCTCCACTCCCCTTATCACACCTGCCTGAAGCTCTGCCTTGGACGGCGAGTCCAGATCGTGTGCCGCAGAATCGGGCCCCAACGAGAAGCCGAGACGCAGCTGCATGTCCTTCGTTCCAGTGTGTGTGTGTCAGTTGGCGCCGATCCCCGGGTGGCCTGCCGAGGTCTGGAAACCACCAGGAATCTGGTACTAAACCGCGTGAGATTCGTGCATTCTATGTTCTGTCTCCTGTGTAATTTATGCTCAGCCGAAATAGATATTAAGTACCTTGGGTCGTACGTATTGGCGGAGGCACCCTTGGTCACCTGTGCTCACGTCCCTGAAGGAGTTAATGGGACAA
>RJWH01006922.1:0-47115 GCA_004363575.1 Solenodon paradoxus | reverse complement strand
GTGCAGATGTGCTTGTTCCCACAAGGCAAAGAAGCGCGGCAGTTTCACTTACTTTTCTGTTTTGATTTTGGCAGCTCCATCCTGGAAATGTTCCCCAAGTTATTACGCCTGGTAATTGTATTCCCTGATTATCGACTCCTAATTGGTATGATGCCGCCCACAGCTTGCCCTGAGCCCCTTTAGATCTCACCCAAAGTACGTTTTAGATGCGACCCTTAAGCCTCATGGAAGCAGAGATCCATGTGAAACCTGATGAAAATTCTGAATCTTCATGTAGAGATTCAGGCACCCAGTATTCTCAGCCCCACTGCAGTCCTGCCCATGGAGTTTCCGGGGCCCTTTGACACTGACCTCTGACCCTTACTCTCCCGTGAGCCTGTCCTTCTCCCTGACCACCCAGGGCCACCTACTGGTCAGCACTGCTGACTTACTGTTCTCCTCCCCAGGATGTGCAGGACTCACTCCAAGCAAGTAACTTTGATGTCGAAGACCAGAAGAATTTACCAATCAGCACGGTGCGGAGAGGATTGAGCAGGGTTTAGGGGTGCAAGAGAAGTGTTATCAACCATAATCCTGAGGACTGTTTTGATTTCAGGGAAGCATCTTTGGATCTGATACACTGAAGACTCTAGTCCTGCAATTCTTGCAGAAGTGAGTACTCCTGGTACCATGAAAAGGGGACGGCCAGGAAGGGTGAGGACACCCAAGCACGGGTCTACTCCCTGGGTCTTTGTAGTCTCATTTGGCTTCTGTATCACCAGACAGCCTCTTCCCTTTGCTTCCCCACAGTTATTACTCCATCTATGACTATGGAGATCGTCGGGGTCTCCTTGGTGCTTACTACGATGAGGCCTGCTTCTCCCTGACCATTCCCTTCAACCCGGAGGACCCAGCCTCGTGAGTATCACAGCTCAGACTCTGGTCCTGGGCCCTGTGGCTCCTCCACAGACACAGGTCAGAGCCTGGAAACACCCACAGTGGTCAGACTACCTCGTCTTTTTTCTCCTAGAACGGGCTTGGAGGAGTACTTCAAGGATAGCAGGAATATGAAGACACTTGAGGACTCCTGTAAGTGCATGATGGGGAAGATGGGTCAAGGACAGGGGACATGAGGCATCCTTCATAGATAGGGCCCAGGGTGTGAAAGTCCCTGACCTTGAATGTTTCTCCTCCTGCCACAGATATGCGGGGTCTGTTGCTGAAGCATAGAAAACATGATGTTGTGCACTCTCTCTGCGTGTTACCCAAAACTGAACATGACCTCAGCTCCTTCATAGTAGACATGTGGTTCCAGACGGTGAGCACCTTCTTCCTCCCTGAGACCCAGTAACCGCAGGTGGGTGGGAGGATTACGGGGTGACTGAGCACCTGGGCGCTTCCCTTTCAGGAAACCATGGTCTGCTTTTCTGTCCACGGGATGTTCAAGGAAGGTGAGTGAATGCAGAATCCCTTCCCCATGCTCCCCACCCACGGCTCCCTTCCCCTGGTGGGCTCCCTCCCAGAACTTTTCCAAATTTTCCGATCCCTTCTCTTCCCTTCCTAGACCCTCTGTGTTCTCCAGATCCCACTCTGCCCGCATCCTGGTCTCATCTGAGTCAATGTCTGTCTTCCCTGCGCAGTCGGGTGTTAGGGCCCCGGGCTGTGGAAATTGATGACTCACGGCAGATCCTACTCTGAGAACTTGAGAAATATTACTTAAATTCTCAGTTTTCTCATTTGCAAAATAGGGATATTCATCTTTTGAATAACTGTAAAAATATATCAAATGAATTTATGAATTGGTTGTCATAGGATTTATACATGATAGGGTCTCTACAACAGGAACAATTGTTCCTATTGTTTCCCTCTGCATTCCCAACATCATGACTCCTATTGAGCATATGTATCCTTCAGCATGAGTTTCAAGGCAGACCCTGACCAGGAACACTGTGTGAGTGTGTAAAGCATGTACTACTATAAAGAAATATTGTTATTGTTGTTAAAGTGGAAGGAAGTTCTCCCGGTTCTGTTCGTGCCTTCACCCGGACCTTCATCGCTATCCCTACCAGTTATTCCAGGTGAGCGCTGTGTTGTGGACACATCCAGCCCAACCTGGGTTATTGGTGTAGGAATGTGATGGTGCAGCTTAGGGTTTCTTAATATTGTAGAAGGTCTACAAGTAGATCCAAGGTGCTGTCTAACCTGGTAGTTAAGACCGTGGGCTCTAAGTTGGCTTTAAGATTCTTTTCCTGATTCAAGCACTCAGTGACTGTGACTTTGGCTAGTCACATGACTCAGTGTCTTACTCTGAAAATGGGATTAGACTATCCTCTCCCCTGGGCTGTTTTATAGAGCAAATGCATAGGGATTAAACCTAAAAACGATTCATACCTACAGACAATCTTTCCCAAATGGTCTCTGAGGAAAGTATACAGGTACCAGCCAAGGTATCTGGGAGTCAGTTACATTAGGAGTATGAAAGGAATCTGGTTGCTGAATGGCAGTGGAAACAGCTCATTGTTGAGAGTGTGGAGTCAGTACATTTGTGTCAACACTCATTTTTCCTCTAGTCTATGCATTGTAAATGATGAACTGTTCGTGAAGAAGGCCGCCACCTCCAGTGAGACTCAGAGCGCCTTATCCATCCCATTGCTCACACCCACTTCCAGTTGCATGCTTGCGCTCACCCACGAGCAACAGAAAATGGTGCAGACTTTCTCCATCCAGTTTGGGATGAACCTTTACTGGTCTCAGAAGTAAGTGCTGGGAGTGCATGGGCATAAGAGAGGGCTAGGAGGACCAAAGGTGTGAATACTGGGAACTAGCAGGCATATTCTTTTGCAAGTTTATTCCAATAACTAACCTCCTTAACATTTTTCTCTTGTACATATAAGCTACAGAGATGTTTTGAAAAGGTGTACATTACTTTTCTGAATTCCATGGACCCATTCCTTTATAGATAAGCATTTGGGTTCAAAGTACTTTTTATGACACACTATGTCACAGGGTTTGCTTACTGCATTTGACCCAGTAAACATGGAGGTATGTTTCTATTATGCAGAATAAGAAATGGCAGTATGCTGTCAGAATGTCTCCACTTTGATGCTAATGGATGTTACCTGCCCTTCTTCCACCCGCAGATATCTTCAAGACAATGATTGGGACTACACCAGAGCTGCACAGGTTCTTTCTCTGCCCAAAGTGAGCTCTGGGAATTTGGGCCAAGTAAGTGGAGGTTCAGGGGTGAAACTCAGGGCTCCTGGTTCTGCTGATCTCCCAACTCTTGCCCTTTACTTTCTTTAGGCTAAGCGCAAGATCTCAAAGGAGCCTCTCACACAGACTCATCCAAGGCCCTGAGAGCCCAGCCCCTATAAGAAACCCTTAGATGCCCTCATCTTTCATCCCCACCATCTTTGTAGAACATATCCCTGTGAATGAGCTGGGAGATCTGTTTGGGACTGGGAAACCAACTCATAACTGATATTCATCCACCCAAATGAAAATTTTTCTATGTATCTGTCCTACCTACAATCCCTGTTTCTTTTAGCAATAAAGAATGGCATTGCAAGTTATGTCGCATACTTGAAACGTCCATTCCAGGCAGATATTATTATCAGAGGTCTACAGAGGAGGAAACAAAATCAGAAAGAATCAGCAATTCCTGGGGAACGTGTCCGACACAGATTCATATACTGGGCCCCTAAAAGCCCAGGCTCTGTGTGTTCCCCAGGACTATGTGACTGCTGAGGTGGGGGATGCTCTGTAACCTGGGGACTGACTTCTGTGCTCCTGGTGTATTAGTCAAATGTTTTCAGACAGAGAACAGTATTCCTTCTTAGCCACACAAATCCATTCATTTTTTTTAAAAAAAGCAACATCTTTGGGGGAAAAAAGCATTAAGAAGCACATGGGAAGCAAAAAATTGTTGCATATATAACTGATACTGGATCAATATACTTGATATTTATCGAAATCACTAGGAAGAAAAACTGATACCAACTGAGAGTAGTTGTTCTAACTAAATCTAACAAATTTGAAAAATTATCCAATCACGATAACCTACAAAACAACTAGAAACATTGAGGTAAAGTACTAAATGAGAGAAGAAATCTAATGATTACTATCTTCAGAAAAATACATGTCTGTGCATGCATATGTAAATGTGTCTCTACAGTGATGCATTAATTTCCTAGAGCTACTATAACAGTAACACAAGATGGATGGCTTAGACAACAGAAATATATTTTCTCAACATTCTAGAGACCAGAAATCAAAACCCAATGTGCCATCAGGGCCACGTTCCTTCCAAAGGCTCTATGGGATGATTCTTTGTCTTTCTAGCTTCTGATTGATCCTGGTGTTTTTTTGTTTCGTTTTGTTTTGTTTTTGGCTTGTGGCAACATAACTTTTAATTATGCCTTCTTTTTCACATGATCTTCTTCTGTCTGTCTTCTCCTTTCTGCATGTTTTTAGATCACCCATCATTGAATTAGTCCTCTGTAATCCAGTATATTTCACTTTTGATATCCCTACCTTAATTTTGTCTTTATTGCAAATAATATCCCATTCTGAGGATTCAGATGGAGGTATTTTTTCATAGTCATCATTCAATTTCCTACATTCTGCACTCCTCTCTCTCTAATTCAAATACTTTCACTTCATCGCACCATTCCCAAAAGTCAATGCATTCTATCAACTCTAACTCAAATAGCTCATTTAAAGAACAGCTCAAGAAGTCCTCCAAATCATCTAAGTAATTGACCAGGTTGTGTGAGACTGGCTATGATCCAATGCAGGTAAAATAAATCTCTGTCTGTCTGTCTCCTCTCTCTCTCTCTCTCTCTCTCTCTCTCTCTCTCTCTCTCTCTCTCTCTCTCCCCTTTAAAATCAGAAAGCAAGTTAGCTGTTCCTAAAATACAATGGTGGGACAGGCATAGGACACAAACCCTCATTTTGAGAGGGAGAACATAAAAGGATGAAAGGAATCACTAGTTTCAAGCAATTTTGAAATCCGACAGGGTAAATTCTGCAGGGTTTTAATGCCAAAGAATTACTTGATGCTCTCTTCTCTGGATCCATGATGTCAATCCTGCCCTCTCTGCCCTCTGCCTCAGTATCTCTGTACTCTGAAAACCAGTATTCCTTTGTCTTGAAGGACAGAGCAGCCAAATAATTCTATCATCCCGTTTGTGTCTGTAGAATCCAGAGGTCTGACAACCTTTCCCCATTTTATCCTTCCTTTGTTGCCTTCAAGGAAGTCTGCAGTGTTTTTGGTAGTACAACTTCCTTCAAAAAGCCTGTGTGTTTTCCATGTCTGTTTTTTACTTGTGGCAGTATAATTCAACTCTCTCCCTCCATCTTCACATGGACTTCTTTCTTCTATCTCTATATTTTCCTTTTCTGCTCCTCATAAGTAAACCTGTAACTCAATTTTGTATCTACCTAAATCCAGACTAATACCATCTAGAGATCCCTATCTTAATATCTTCATGAACCCTTTAGATCAGCATCTCCTGGACAGCCTCCATGTTACTGATAGCCGTTGCTAAAAATCAAGAATACTCAAGAAGGCTCTAGGGGTCATGAAGAGCCTAGTACAGGGCCTGACACCCAGTGAGGGCATAAATGCCGTACTTCTTGTTTATCTAACTGGGGCTTGCCACCTAAGGGCAATCTGCAGGGGTATTACCCTGTCATTTTGTGTTCCTTGCAACAGATTAAACAAAAGCGCCTGTAATCTTTTTAACCACAGAGACACTTCAAGATGCAGCTTGTCAGACATGAGTATGTATATATTGAGATGTTGGTGAAAGAGCCTCCTATACCAGTAATTTAGGGTCATAGTTGCCACACACTAACCACTAGGCTCTTTAAAAATATAACCCTCTGCCTTTGGTCTACAAGGTTTCTACTGAGGAAATTTCTGATAATCATTCTTAATAAGACTTATGAGAGTAGAAATACTTTCTTTGGTTTGGTTCTTAAGGGATAAAGCATTCATTATATATAATATGGGCTCTAGATTTTTGTTTTAACTTTGCATCTATACTTGAACACACAAATGCTATTAGAGCTAATACATGAGTACAGTAATGTTGCAGGATATAACACCAATACACAAAATCCAGTTGCATTTCTATATACTATAAATGGTCATTTTAAAAATAAAGTTGATCAATTTCGTATAGAGTATCATCAAAATATTTATGAATAAATTTAAGTTCAAGACTTGAAAACTACAAATTAATATTGAAAGAACTTTAAAATAGAAATAAATAGAAATATATATCCATGTTCATGAATTGGAAGACTTAATCATCTTTTAGATAACAGTATATCAAAGTTAGCTTTCAGTTTACCTCACTTGCTATAAAAACTTAACCTGCCTCTTTTGCAAAAATTGACATTCTGACCTTAAAATTCATGTTCAAATGCAAAGGACTCAGAGTAGCCAAATTAATCCTGAAAACGCAGAAGACATTGGGAGGTCCCATACTTCCCAGTTTAAAAATTTTCAAAATTTTCAAAAGACAGTGTGGTGTTAGCACAAAGATAAGCATATAGATCAATAAAGTAGAATTGAGAGTCCAGAAATAAATCCACGTGATTATTGCCAACTGAACTTTCACAAAAGTTCTAAGATAATTCACTGGAGAAATAGTATTTTCAGCAAATAGTGCTGGAATAATACAACAGTCACATGTAAAACAATGAAGTTATACCTGCATCTTAAATAAACATTAACTCAAAGCGGACCAAAAGTCTAAATATAGAAATTATAACTATAAAAACTTTTAGAAGAAAACAGAGATTAAGTATTTGTGACCTTGGAATAGGTAAAGGTTTCTTATGGCAACAAAAACTCAAATGACAAAAGAGAAAAATAGGTCATTTGGACTTGATTGAAATAAATATTGTGTTTCAAAAGATAGTATTGAGAAAATGATAAAACAACACACAGCATGAGACAAACATTTGCAAGTTGAATATATGACAAGGGAGTTCTATCCAGCATGTACAATCACTCTCACAAATCAATAATACAAAAAATTATTGTATTAAAATAAAGGATCTGAATATACAAGAGATCAATAAACAAATCAATATGTGATATATAATGAGGAATATATCTTTTTGGTCTTTGCCCTGGCACATAGCTCCCAACTCTTATTAGACTTTCCTAAATTATAAAAGCAAAGCAAACATCTTTTGTTAGAGTATTTGGTCTTTTGTCCTCAGCCCCTAAAATTGCATCAGAGCCATAAAGGTGAATTAGTATCATGTTATCCATGACATGTCCCTTTGGTTGACAACTGCACAACTGAGTTTATGTTCATGAGGTGATTTTTGGAAATACCCTGAAGATAAGTCAGGGTGAGGTGGGGGTGTACTGGATGCCAGAGTAACCAACTGTTATTAGAAGTTTGCTTGAACTTTTAGCCTTACCACATGATTTCCAGGCAGGGGAGTGGAGCTGGAAGCTGAATCAATCACCAATAACCAATTAGTTCATCAATTGTGCTATGTAACAAACTCATAAAAACCTAAAGGGTCTGCACTGGAGTGCTTTCAGGTTGGTAACCTAGAACACTTCCACATGCTAATGTTCCAAAGTAACCAAGAGATCAGAGAGACATACCAGAGTTAAAGAGAATTTAGGAGAAGTTTATTAGCCAGCGACCTTACAGAGTAAAACAGACTGGAATCATACCATCCTGAACCTAGATAGTGCAGGGTATTTATAACAATGTTGTTTTTGTAAGTGGTTACAGGAGTAGAGGTCCCACCCTAAACATAAGTGGTTACATGAGTAGAGGTCCCACCCTAAACATAAGTGGTTACAAGAGTAGAGGTCCCACCCTAAACACAAGTGGTTACAAGAATAGAGGTCCCACCCTTAACATTGGTTGCAAGAGTAGAGGTCCCACCCTAAACATAAGCGGTTATAAGAATAGCCCAGCAAAAAATGAAGTTTCTCTAGTTCCTTGTTTCACTAACATATTGGGCCTAAAATCCACAAGGGCAGAAACTCTTTCGTTTGGGATCTCACCCTATGTATCTCTTCATAGGAATGTTGATTCACATCTACTAATAGCTTTATAATAAGCCAATAATCTAATGAGCAAAAGGATTTCTGAGTTTTGTGAGCCACTCCAGTAAATTAATGGATCTAAGGAGAGGGTTGTGGGAATGTCTGATTTATAGCCAGTCAATCAGGGGTTCATGTAGCAATCTGAACTTGTAATTGCCTGTAGGTCAGAGACTCAACAATTTTTAGGAGAGAGGAATCAATCACAGCTTCTTTTTAAGAACGTGCTAAGAAGTATGGCCCCTGTCACTGTATCAATCCCCAAATATAAATCCCTTATACATAGAGATGATTTTGAATAACATTTAAGTCTTTCCATAGACTTGTGAGTTGAGAATATTTAATCTAAGTTTACTCTGTAAGGTCAACACAGTTATCCCAGTGTGCCAATGTGTGTCCCACACACACTTGTATAAATGAGGGAGTATCAGTGTGGGTATGAACTGTCAGAAAAATTAGTCTGCAGCAAGGCTCGCTTCTTGCTGAGAGCCCTGGAGGTGAGGGAGATAGGGTTAGAGTCCTGGCAGTCTGCACTTCTTGAGTCAGGTGAGATAACAGAAAAATCTCAGAGAGGTTCCACCCTAACAAGGTGAAAATAGAGAACAGGCAAACATGGGAGGCACTACCCCAGTAATCACTTCACAAGGTGTAGAAGATCCCCATCTTGTTTCCAGTAAGAGAACCTCCCTATCCCCCATCTATGGGGGAGGTGAGTCACTAGGTGGGAACTTGGGAAAGAAATGGAGAGAAGGAACAAAGGAACCTACTCTGATCACTATCTTGGTCACCTGTCGATCTATATTTTTGTAGTAAGCAACAGTCAGGAGCATGAAGGTAGAAAATGAGAGGCTTTGGGATGTGGAAGTGAGAAGATGAGCACCTTCTCAATTTTTGGTCAGGACAGGAATGATCTATCTCTGCATCTCTTTGCGGGCTTCAGCCTCACAGCTCTTCCTTTTGTTTAGGTCTTCAGAATCATCAGGAGTAAAAATCACCAGGAGTAATTTCAGGAGATGACTTCAGTTGTCAGCAAATGCCTTTCAATATTTAATGAATGCTTGTTATAACAGAATAAAATAAAAATGATTGTTAATAAAACTTGAAGTCTCTCCTAGAAGGAATAAATGGTAGATCATTTACATAAGATTGCCAGATTCTGACCACTGGACTTCCCCCTGAAAATTCACTGCATTTTCAAAACGCCATGGTCAGGAAAATTTCTCCCACTTTTTCCCATAAAAACGAGCTAGAATGTTCTTAAAAATGAAGTTGTGTGGCACCCAGAGAAAGTATTTTCTGTGTGGTGTAAGGGAACATAATTAGGCTTTTTTACTTCCCCAGGTTGAGGCTGTCTTAAAAATGAAACTTCATAATTTTCAATTTTTGAGGCATCATGATTTTTAATTTTTTTTGAAAGAAAGCTGAAAGTAGGAACGAAAATGAACAAAAAAAGCAAACAGACAAGGAGAGGAGGAAGAAGTATTTTTTGTTTATTTTACTTAATTATTGTTCTTGGTTGTTGTCCCTGGTCCCAGGACACGAACCAGGCACCTTGAGTTGTATGTGAACTGCGCCCAACCTCGCTACCCCACCAGGGTGCTCCAAGGTGCCAGGATTCTTAAAAAGAGGAAATCTAGGAATATATGTAACCAGGGAAAAGAGGAGAAGTGGCAGGAAAGGGCCAAAGCTAAAGTCAAAACCTTGGGAGGGAGGAGGTGGGTGGAGGAGGCAGGCCCTCTGTGGTAACTGGAGAAGGGCAAACCAGGTGATGCCATTGGGCCCTCAAACTGGAGAGAACCTAGCTGAGTTTCAAGGTGCTGCAACCCTGGCCCTGCGCGCTGGGGAGGAAAGGCAGTTCCAGCGTTTGGTCTGCGTTTGGCCGGAGGCGGGGGCAGGGGTCTGGGGTTTTTGTCAAACTACTGGCCTGCGGATGGGGGTGGGGTGAGGAGGAGAGCGAGCCTGACGGTGACGCGGGACCCTCACGTGACCGCGAGCTGCAGAGGGACGCAGCCTTCGGTGCAGTCCTCACTCTCATCTGAGTACCAGCTCCCCGCTGCCCTGCGCACAGCGGGTTGGCAAAGAGCCGAGGAAAGCGGAGCAGGTAAGCGCCCCGCGGCCCGGGCGGCAAGGCCAGTGCGGCATCGGCCTGCGACCCCAGGAGTTCAGCACAGGGGGTCAGGTCAGCGGGTCCTGGCCAGCCTTCTCTGCACTCTGGCATTCTTGGGAACATAAACAGTGGCCCCCAGGGGTGGCAGTGCAGGGGCAGCAGGGTTCCAGGGAGCTTAGCAGAGCAACTAAGAGTGATGGGAAGTCCCCTCCGAGTTCCTGCAGAGAAATGGTGAGGAGGGGGGCGGAGGGAGGCGGGGGTCGGGGGATGAGAGTGTAGGATGCGGGTGACACGCCCAACTGGGGATGGCGAGGAGGGTGGTGGAGGAGGAAACGGGTAGCTCCGGGTAGCAGCGGTTCCGCTCCAAACTCTAAGCTGCAGCCGCCCATGTTCTGCAACTCTGCCTCCACCCCGTGCAGATCCTAGAGTCGCAGCGGCATACCTCTTGGCCGGCGAGAATCAATCCAGGAGTTGGAGACAGCAAGGATAGGCCCAGGTCGGTACTGGGGATAGTGGTTATTGGTGGGGATAGGGTGCAGAAACCGGTATGAGACCCCCACTTCCCCATTTCCCAATCCACCATCCTCCATTTTGGCATCTGAGGAAGTCTGAGGTTGAATCTTTAGGAAAAATGGTGGGGTTTGTGGGGGAGGGAGGGAAGATGAGTGAGAAGGAACGGGAGAAATCCGACTGGGGGCCCCTTAGGGGGCGCAAGAAGCCTTTCAGGTGTGAAAAATGAAATAAAAAAAAAAAACCTTTGATACTAAAGACTCTGAAAGATGTGTAATGGGCCTCTATCCTCGGTGCTGATCTGTTCACCAGAAATTCAATCCTTTCTCTCCCCTTTTGTCTCTTAGGAGTAATGGCGTCCAAAGAGAAACAAGTGGTAAAAAATCTCAACATGGAGAATGCCAATCAGAAAAACGCAAAAAAAGACGAAAAGGAGCAAGATGCTAATAACGGAGAGTCTTTGGCCCTCCCTTTGGAAGCTGGTGAATATTGGGTGACTAGAGGAAATCATAGGCAGTTCCGTGTTAGGGTGCCTATCCTGCAGTATAGGTGGGACATGGTTGAGAGGCTTCAAGAGCCTCAGGCAAGGATGAGAGAAGAGAATATGGAAAAGATTGGGGAGGATATGAGACAGCTCATGCAAAAGCTGAAGGAAAAGCAGTTGAGTCATAGTCTGCGGGCGGTTAGCACTGACCCCCCTCACCATGACCATCATGATGAGTTTTGCCTTATGCCTTGAATTCTGATGTTTCCCAGAAGTTAATAGGGAAACACCTGCTTTCTAAACGTACATGTTCATGATGTACCTTTGTCGTAAACCTTTTGATGGCACTCATTTTGGTGGGCTGTTATTACCAGCTTCCAGTTGAATGTTGTGTTTTTGACCCAGTCTGTAAAGATTTTGTTAGCAGAGAAATTTTACCTATTGCATGGAAAGATGCTCATTATATATTGTGAAATTAATAAAGCAGTTTAAAAAGTCAATCTAATTTATTTCATTTTATTTATTTTCCTATTTAATACATGAAGAGAAAAATGTTGAAATTACATATATCAAAGGATTTATACAGTGAATCATTTCTGTGAGATGGGTTGATGTGTTTTCTTTTATGTTTTCTATAGTTTGAGAATAAATGGAAATTATTAATAACCTTATGAAAGTGGTAAGATAAGTTAAGAAATACTTTAAAAATTAGATCTTTTAGCTAGATGAATAAACCCAGTACTTCTTTATAAATTGAGAACTATATTTGCTTCACATGACTGAAAATAGATCATGCATGTGTGAGCTGTGTTTACCTGTTTTCCCCCATCCCCATCTATTATGCAAGACCTGCCCTAAGATTTTCCATTTACA
This sequence comes from Solenodon paradoxus, assembly GCA_004363575.1. NCBI lineage: Eukaryota > Metazoa > Chordata > Mammalia > Eulipotyphla > Solenodontidae > Solenodon > Solenodon paradoxus. The sequence continues at coordinate 35,073 of RJWH01006922.1, read as the reverse complement.
TATTTAGCAGAATCCCCAAAGATAAGTCATACTAGTTCAGCATCCCTCCTATACCCCACCCCAATCCCATGTGAATGTAATGTCTACTCACCATGCAGTGATTTCTGCCTAAGAGGTCAGCTACTTAACAAAAGTAAAACAGTTTTGACTGAATGAGGAGCTCTCAGTTATTGTCTTACTTCAAACTTTGAGTCAACAACCTTGTATATATAATTTCACTTCTCTAGAAAAGATTACTTGCTATTCTTATTGGAACATTGAATTCATTTAATATTGTCCTAATTTTTCTAAAGGCATTCTAATCTGTTACCTGTGTGGAAACCACTTGAAGACTGTTGAAAATGTGGACTCCTGGTCCCATCCTAAATCTGAATGGGAATCAAGAATTTTCATATTTTCAAGCTTCCCAGTAATTTTGATGAACATAAATGTGTAAAGGGCTACTGGTGTGCATATATTTTTGTGATTCAATTCTTAAATAAAAATCCTAACTAGAACATAAAACTGACTATCTGAATCCATAGAAGGAAGCATTAAAATGTAAAATATGAGAAAATTAGAAAGGTCATTAGATTTACTACATAAAATCAAAATTGAAAGTATGTATACTAAAATGTTGACAGTAATCTCTTGTAGAATATTGGGTGTTTTTTATTTTTACTTTAATACATTTTTATTAAAGAATATGGATCATTTGCACTAAAAATAAAAATTCAACAACAGACCCAGATCCAAAGAACTCTTAAGTAAACTTATAAATGCAATGATGGCACTTAAAAATTATCACTGACAACTTGGATATGTAGATTTCACATCACCCTTGGATATAACATTTATACCCTGGTGTAACTGCCCCTCCTATTAAGTGTGGACAAAATCGTTATATGTTATTTCTAACCAATAGAATATAATAAAAGTGATGTTATGGTTCATCCATGATTCTATTACAGAAGACTGTGACTTCTGTCTTTTTAGGAGACTCCCTTCCTGTCTCCCACTCCTAACACTTTCATCCATGACTGGCAAATACACAGCTGTGTTGGAGAAATCCATATGGCAAAGAACTGAGATTACCTGTCAGCCAATAGCCAGTGAGGAACTGAGGATCTCAGTTCAATAACCCTTGAAAATGTGAATCCTGTCAACCAACACAAGCAAGTTTGAAAGCAGATCCTTCCCCAAGCAAGCCTTCAGACAGACCTAATCTTGACTAACATATTGACTGCAGTGCTGTAAAAGACCCTGAGGCACAGATAAGTCACATCCAAATTTCTGGCTCACAAAATCTCTGGGAAAATAAATGTGTTTGGTTTTCAGAGATATTTAAAACTCTGACACCTGCATTTTGCAGAACTCAGTTGTATTTAATCTGCATTTTGCAGAACTCAGTTGTATTCCAAAATAACATTTTTGACTCTGGATGAAAATCACTGGCTAGGAAAAGTTTTTGCTAGGTGACAAGTTTGGAAAGATGTAGCTATAAATGATCAGAATACCAGTTACTCTTGTGGTTCAATAAGTACCTAGAATGAGTTATATTAGTCTTAGAGGAAGCATGAGACTGAGGTAACAATAAACAATCAAGTATATAAAGCCATTTCATGATCCAGTTTGATTGAATAAATCATGTAGTATGTTACTAAGAAGTCATTTGTGTTTGAAGAAGTATAAATTTCAGAGGATTAATTTGAATAAAGGAGGATACAATTTGGGGGTTGCCAGGATCTCAAATCTTAAAAATGAAAATGCACTCTGAGAGTTAAGTGAATAAATCTGGCAGACATGGGCACGAAATTTAACATTTTCAAATAAATCAAGAGATTATATGTGGAGATGAGAACATATGGAACATTTCAAAAAGTTGAAAACATCCAGTACTCTAATCAATGTTAAATGGGTATAGTTCAATAGAGACAGGGTTGTAGAAATGCTCCAAGAAGGAAAACAGTAATTTTCCCATGTGAAGCAAGATTGGGAAGTCTTTTAAGTACCTTGAGGTTGAACAGCTACAAGGACAAATTTTAGAAGATTTTAAGGAAGAGAACTATGAAATAGATGACAATTATAGAGTAAGAGGTGGCATAAGAGAGAAGGAAGTATGTAAAACAGAATAAAATAATGCAAAAAGAGCAAAAGGAGATTCTGTCTAATATCCAGTTCATCCAGTGAGGAAAAATATATTCAGACAAGATATTAATGACTACTAAGTCTAAAAAATATATATTTTTAAAGAATAAAAAATATTTTCACTTCATGTAGAACTTGAAGATAAAGTTGCCTCTAGGATGTCAAAGGAGTAAAATACATCATACATACTATGAAATAAATGTGATAAGCTGAAGGATTTAACCTGAAAGTTTGGGTTCCAGGAAAAAACAGTATTTAAAAAACCATTGGGAAAATATAGGTAGATATTTGGCAAGTTACTATTTTAGGTTCCCGAGTCCAATCTAATGTATGTGTATGTATTTTGTGTGCGGTGGTGGGGTGATGTGTGAAGGATACTCAATGACAGGCAATTCTCAGACACTAGTAGAGTATTTGAAAATTCAACTAAATTATGTCACTGTCTACCCAGAAACAGCACTAGACTCCATATGTAAAAGGCTCAGTCCTATTAAGACTTCCCTCAACTTCAGATGCCAATCAAAAGCCAAGGTTTTCACTTATGCTTCTAACCAACTGGATATAAATTGGAAGTTCCAACAACCCACTCCTTGAGTTCATTTAATTTGTTAGAACAGCTCACAGAACTCAGGAAACCGTTTTACTCTTTATATTAGTAATTCATAGCAAAAGATATTAAAGAATATGAATCAACCACCAGATGATACAAATAGCAAGGTCCTGAATGAACAAAGGAGCTCCTGTCTTGGTGGAATTTGGGTCCAACGTGGTAACACATGGAAGTGTTTTAGTTCCCAAATCTGGTTGCTCTCTAAACCTACTCTTTTTTAATATTTATTGAGTTAATTTTGATTTGCAAAATAATAAAACCGCATGTACAGGTTCACCATTCATCAAGTATATGACAACTCCCACCACCAAATTACCAAAGCCCTCCACCATTGCCCATTGGACCCCACCACCTTTTGCTTCCACCTCTAACCACTTCCCCATTGGTAACCTCAGTTCTATGGTCAGTATCCAAGGGTTGTGTTTTGTTTATCTGTGTCTTTGTTTCTTTATACTTCACATATGAGTGAGATCATCTGGTATTTGTATTTTTCCTTCTGAATTATTTCACTTAGCATAATCCCCTCCAGCTCCATCCATGTTGTCACAAATGACAAGATTTCATCTTATTAGAGCTCTGTAGTATTCCACTGTGTGTATGTATGTGTGTGTGTGATGTCTTCTTTATCCATTCATGTGATAATAGGCACTTAAGTAACTTCCAGTTCTTGGTTATTGTAAATAATGCTGCAATAAACATGAGAGTGCACATATCTCTGTGAATTAGTGTTGTGTGTATGTATGTGTTTCTGAGAGAGAGAGAGAGAGAGAGAGAGAGAGAGAGAGAGAGAGAGAGAGAGAGAGATATTTCACTGATTACCTAGACAGTCATGGATATTCCTAGATAATTTAAAGGAGTGTTTAAAGAGGCACAAGCAGGCTTTATTTCAAATATTGGCAGCACAACTAATAGACTCTGACTTGTGATCTTAAAGTTGATCAACATCCTTTAGTTTCATTTCCCTTATCTGAAAAATATAGAAAATGTTTTGCAAAATGCTTATCTAATCTCAATAAATGTTAACTGTTAATGCTATAAACAGCATATAAGACCCCAAAACTGAAGCGTTCACTAAAATGAGTAGCCTAATGATTCAAAATTATTAAATGTAAAAATAGAAATATAGAAACACTATTTAAATGAGGTCGGAGGCCAGAATTGTTCTCACACACAGGTAAGAATCAGTGAACACTACCGAATTCATCTGCAAGAGATGTGCCTTACAGGAAGCGATGCTGCTTTTCTTCCCCAGTATCCTCCTGGGGGGAAACATCTTAGAGTATAAAGGAGCATCTCATTTCTTTTTATTCTGAGGAAATGTGTCTGTGTCTTATCACGAGACTAAACTTCAGAACTACTTTTTGTTTTTGTTTCTAAATATAACCATTTTGCTAGTGAAATAACTGGTTGCTCATTTGCTTGATGTTAATATAAAATGAATGGATTTTAATGTATTGATCCCAGAAGTCAAAATGTAGCACAAAAGGGATTATATTTGCAAACATAGTTTGTCCCACACAACATTGTACAATTTTTGAATAACTTAATATTTAATAGTTGAAAATTGTACTGGAAAAATCAGGTGTTAGATTTAGATTTAAAAATCAGTAGCTCTGTTGACCTTAGGCCTGTATTCCCACATTGCAACAAATGATGGCAGGAAACTTATTGGTGTCTTCAACCCTTTATAGACTGAGATGCAATTTCATTATCCCAAAGTAAATACAGCATTCTGAACAAAAGAAATAACAAATATTACTATGAAAAGCCACGTGTTTCCATTTTGTTTTTATACCCAACTTTCTTTATTTGTATCATCTAGTTATTTCCCTAGTCCTTAGTGGCTCTTAAGTTTCTATTCCCTAATACATATCAGCTGAATTTCAGAAGTGATTTGAATTCATGTTTCAACAAATTATTGGGATTTGGATCTATCTGGGATTCAGGACTTATTTATGTTTCAGATTTGCAATGCATAATATGATTACCATGAGCTGCTCGTGGCTATTAAAAACTTGAAATGTTACTTGTGTAATGTGAAATGTACCAAAAGTATAAAGCAAACAATAGACTTCAAACATATTAAAATATTTTATCTATACTTATTGCATGTCAAAATGATAGAAGTTAGAATATATGTGCTAAATAAAATGTTATTAAAATTAAAATCACCGGTTATTTTTACTTTTTAAAAATGTGTTTATTAGAAAATTTTAATTTATATATGTAGCTCACACTATGTTTCTATTGAATAGTAACATTCCAAATCATTTTTAAGATATAACATGGCTATTTTATTTAAAAATCTTATTTTAGAAATCCAATAATAAAATGATATGCATTTATTTTAGATAACACAATGGAACATGAAGAAAACAATTTTAAATCACAATAATCTTGCTAAAAATAGCTAAGCATTTTTCTTTTAGTCTTCTTTCTACATAAAACACACATTTATGGAATTTTTTTCTACAAAAATTGAATACTATATATACTATCATTTTGCTGCTTTTTCACAGAACATTCAAAGTATTGCTTTTCCACTATACTTAAAAATTGTTGAAACATAGCTGTAATTTAAATGGAGTAACGTGGTGTGCCCAGATGGAGTAGCTGTTTGGTCTGCTGAATCCTGCAGGCACAGTACACATATATCCCAAGGACCCTGGATCATGTCCCTGGGTCGGGGTGAGGGAGCAGGAACAACTAAGATGAATAACTAAATAAAGTAAGATAAAGTGCTTCATTCACCTCTCTCTTCCTGCCTTTCTGCTTCTGCTTGCCTTCATTTCTGCCTGCACCTTTCCTTTAATAAATACAGATTAAATAAACTGGAATAACAAATTGAATACAATATTAATAGAGCTGGGAAAATCATAATTATTTAATTTAAATATTCAAAAGACATTTGTCAGCATAAAACTCAAGGAAGAAATTATGAAGAAAATAACCTGACATCTTACATAAAATAAACTTTGAAATGCTATAAATATAATTTTAAAAGGCAAAATAAATACTAGAAAAATTACACAGGAAAGACAAAGGGTTAATATCACAGCTACATAAGGAATTGGTTCAAGTCAATCAAGACAAGGGGAACACAGAATTATCAAAATGGACAAAAAAGGTGAACAATTTTACAATTGACTAATAAGTAGAAAATGTATCAGTTTTATCAGTAATCAAGGAAATGTAAATGAGAAGAAATATTTTCAAGTCACAAGTTGGTAAAAAATTTTATTAATAACAGTCAACACTTATTGACTATAATCTAAGAACTTTACTTGCATTACTTAGTTCTTTAATCATGGAAATTGCATGCGTATTCTACTGTTAGACCCATTTTACAGTTATGGGGAATGGACCATGGATCCAAAGCCAAATCACAATTAAGTTCTAGGGTGGAATTTGAGCATAGTCTTGCTTCTGCATTCATACTATTATCAATTATTTATATATAGAAATGAAGGTTCAAAAAATGGGCACTTTATGCAGTGCTGGTGAGACTGAGAACTGGTATAACTTTTCTGAAATGAAGTTCAAAAATATGTGTTCTAAGCCTTAAAACAATTCTATACCCTTTAATCCAGGAATTCTGTGCCTTTGAATACATCCCAGGGGATGAATCACGTAAATGTTCTGTATCTGAGCTGCACCAACATCTAAGAGTGCAAGTATGTAAATATATGTGATTTTTAAGCAACTTTGAAATACAAAAGAATGGATAAACCTTTAATACTTACAAATAAGAGGAAAGATGAATACATTAAGTTGCAATAATCCTTTGGAAAGCAATATGGTAATTTATAAATACAGAGTTCTCGATAGAATAAAATGAAAATCTTTCTAAGAAACATTACTACATAAATCATATTGGATAGGGAGTGCTAGCTGTATAGAAAAAATTTGACTGAAACTGTCTTCATATGAAGGAAATGTATGACTTTAAGCATACACTACACTGAGAACCTCAAAAATAGGAGTGACCCAGGACACTCTGGACCTCTAAGGGGTTCTGAGTGGCAGATCAAACACAAGAAGATACACTGAATAATCTTTGGAAGGAAAGGAGGTAAGACATGAAGAACTAATATAGTCCAGCAAGTGCCAAACATCTAGGGATAAATGGGAGAAAGAAAGGAGTGGGTGGAAGGAAGGAGAGAGGGAGAAACTCAGCGAAATTTCCCCAACTGACAGAAATCTGATTCTTGAAGCCCTGGGATTAAAGCCAAAACAGAGGGCAATTTTTCCAACCTATACCAGTCCGGTAATATCACTCATGAGGGCTAAGTGGAAGTTATGGGGGTCTATACCCACATATGCCCAAGAAACTATAGTCAGTGATAAGCAGACCCAATAGAAGTAGATTGAAAGGAGATAAATTCATTACAGTTTCCATTTGTCAAAGACATAGAACTACCCTTGATAGAATCTTGTCCTGCTCTGTGGACCACTGACAGAGGTATTTAGCACATCATTTTTCTCCAGAAGTCAGCAGAAAGGAGTCTCTTAAATAATTACAAATGAAACAAATCCTTACCTGACTCCTAGCCACCTCTCCCACTCTGTCAGGCCACTCTCCTCCTCTATTGCTAAGCTCTAGCTAAAAAGGCCTCCTTTGGTTCGAAATGGGCCAAGGGTTTTTCTGCCTTAGAGCCTGTGTACAAGCTGTGTTTCCTTCTGGAAGGCTCATTCTTATTTGTCATTTAGGGCACAATTTAAATATCGTGCCTACTGAGAATCCCTCCTTCATTCTCTGGTCTAGTCCCTCATGTTTTCTTCCATAGAACCATTTTCTTTCCAATCAGTTCAGGATACATGTTTGTTTAATGTTTTTATCTCCCCCACTATATTTTGCATTCCATACTCAGAAGGAGCATGTCTATCTTATTCACCAGGTATCTCCAGTGTCTATTCCAGTGACTGATCCACAGGAGGTCCCATGATATAGTAGCTAAAACCCAATTAAACTCTTATATTCAAAGGTGAAAACTAGGTGCATATAAACCTAGTAGTTTTTGAACAATGAAAGACCAAGCGGGTGAATTGTTAAGAAAAGAGAATGAGAAAGTAACCCGGAAAATATATTTTATTCCCATTTTGCTATATAATCTGCTCTAGGAAAGGCACAGGAATCTGAGTTACTGATACTGAGACCTCTGCCTTAAAGAGTGAGCATCTCAGATCCTAGTCAGAAGTGTCTCTCCCCAGTGAATTTCTCAAAGTTCATGCCTTGCACCCCAGATCCCTGTGTCCTTGTTTAGGATCTAACCCTTCCCATACTCTTCCCCTTTCACAGCTCTCTTGGTCTAATAACTAATCAAGGACATAGGGACATCTACATTGACGAGTTTTTGGTCTCTTTCTTTGTGCTATGCCAGGTCCCAATACAATTTAATTCATCCAAATGACAGACTACAGAGAGGAATCAAAGACAATATTAAAGTATGAAGGAAGAAACTACTTATCTTGAGTAGATTACACCAATGGAATGTAGTACCTGTGAGGTACTGGAGGCAGAGAGAACCTAAGAGAATTCAGAGTTGCCTCTATTGAACACTCCCACTTTTCTTTCCCATAATTTCCCAGGAGACAGCAAGTGTAGCAGCATGTGAGAAGGGTAAATGATCACAGAATGTACTAGGAGAAACAAAAATTGAACAAAGTTTGAAGGTTACTGTCTTGGACCAAAAATATCAGAAATTAGAGGAATTTCCTGAGTGTTTCAAAAAGAAGAACTAATGTCAGGGTATTGATTTGAGTTGTTAGTATTTGATATACAATAAATACACAATGACTGACTGACTGAGAGAATGAATAAGTTTTAGGAAACATCAGACAATGAAATATATTAAAGTATAAACTCCCGCAGTCTTTTTTTCATCTGGGTCTATATATTTTAAAGTAGTTTCCTTTGATACTTACTGTATCAAAATCTTATGCCATTGAAAAGTAAATTGCTGTTATTGATGAAATAGCTATTTTTTTTTCTTTTCTCATTACAATATGCTTTTCAATTTTAAGATTCCAATTCAGCATGTAAGGAACTTGGAAATCATCACTTGCAATCTCACAACAACAAAAAAACTGACAAACTGAGAATCAACAACTCATAGACACTCAGAGAATTTAATTCACAGTGAGAACTACTCTCCCTGCAAATTGGAGAGAAAGGCAGACACATGTAGAGAATCACAGCTTGTTGTAGTAGAAACTCAGGTGCAGAAAACAATGCTGAAGACAGTAACATGGTGGGAAAAAATTATAATTGATAGAGGCTCATTGTGAATACAGTTAATAGCTAAAACTCCAGGTGAATTGAATCTTAGGGGATCCTCTAGATTTTTATGTTTTGTGAATATCAGAAAAAATACCCTTATGCTTCTAGAAAAGAGAGGAAAAGTAACCATCTGAAATACACCTAGAGTATACTTCTCTTTTTAAAAAGATCTATTCTCAAAAGAAAATAACCAAACTATGGGGAGAGAAATACTCAACTCCAATCATAAAGCTGACTGCCATGTAGAGGAAAGGAAATGCCTAATTCCAGTTCTCTCCAGTTTTCCAGGTGCAGGAAGGGTTATATCCCCCTCTAGACTTCCTGAATCCCCAATTGTGGGGGAGAACAGAGAAGCACTTTTGAAGGTAACAGTTCATAGCATAGGCTCACTAAAAGACTGAAACTTCATCATAGGATAATAGAAGACTATTCCTTACATTCTTTTTCTTTTTGTATGTTGAAACATCCTTATATCGCTGGAATAAATATCACTTGATCACGATGTAATTTATTTTTAATGTGCTGTTGATTTTGGTTTGTCAAGATTTTGTTAAGGATTTTTGCATCTATATTCATCAGTGATTTTGGTGCTGGCTGTCTAATTTTGGAATCAGGGTAATGTTAGCCTCATAGAATGTATTTGGGAGCTTTCTCTTCTCTTCAATATTGTGGAAAAGTTTAAAGAGAATTGAATTTAGCTCTTCTTTAAATGTTAGGTAGAATTTGCTAGTGAAGCCCTCTGACTCTGGACTCATGCTTTTAGAAAAATTATCTCTTCAAAGGCTATACTTGTGATTGATATATTCAAGTTATCTATGTTTTCCTGGTTTAGTTTTGGGAGGTTGTAGAATTTCACAAATCTGTTATTTTTATGATTCACAATTCTGTTGACAAATAGGTGTTCATAATAGTCTCTCATCCTTTGTATTTCTGTGGTGTCTGACAAACTCTCATCTCTTTCATTTCTGATTCTTATTACTAGGGTTTTCTCTGTATTTTTTTTATTCATGAGTATAGCCAGGGGTCTATCAATTTTGCTTATTTTTTTCTAAGAACCAGCTAATGGTTTCATTGATCTTTTGGGTGGTCTTTTTGTTTTCAATTTTATTTATTTCTGCTCTAATTTTTATTATCTCCTTTGTATTCATTTTTTGCTTTGATTGTTCATCTCTTCTAATTCCTTCAGGTGTGTGGTTACATTGTTTAATTTATGCTCTCTCTTGGTTTTTGATGTGCATTTGTATGGCCATAAATTTTCTTCTCAGAACTGCTTTTGCTACATCTCATATATTCTGGTAGCTTATCTGCTAAATCTCCTTTCTTTCCAGATAAGTTCATTTCATCTTTAATTTCATCTATGATCCATGAGGTGTTCAAAAGCATGTTGCTGAATCCCCATATCTTTGTGGTTCTTGCAGTTTTGCTCTTCTGGTTCATTTCTTGTTTCACCCCTTATGATAAAGAAGATGCTTTCTATAATTTCTGTCTTGTTGAATTTGCTGTCTTGTTTTATGTCCCAAGATATGGTCTAAACTTGAGAATGCTCCATGTACACTTGAGTAGAATATATAATCTTTTCTGTTGGAGTAGAATACTCTGTATATGTCTGTCAGGTCCATGTGATCTGTTACTTCATTTACTGTCTTTATTTCTTAGTTGATTTTCTGCCTGAATGATCTATCTGTTGATCTAAGTGAGGGTAATAAAGTATTCTATTACTATTGTGTTATTGTCAAAGTTTCACTTTAGTTCTGTCAGTATTTGTTTTATATAATTAGGTCCAGCATTGTGTGCATTGATGTTAATGACATTTACTTTGTTGTGTCCATATTTGCCTTCTTTTACTATTTTTAGGTTGAAATTTTTCTTGTCTGATAATAGTACCACAGTTCATGATTTCCTGTCATCCTAATTGCTTTATTTTTCACCTTCAACCTATGTTTGTCTTTGGATCTGATATATATATATATATATATGTATATATATACATTTTTTTTTTTGTAGGCATAAGATCAGTGGGCTTTGGTTCTTTTTTGCTTTTTTATTTTTTTTTAAGTTTATTCAGCCCCTTTGTGTCTTTTGATCCATGAATCCAGTCCATCCACAATTAGGGTAATTATATATAAGTAAGGTTTCAGTGTTGTCATTTGAGCCTTTGTTTTCTGTCTCTGTTGCTTCATTTCCCATTTATTCTTGTTTGCTTTCTCCTCTGTATCACTTTTCAGTGTTGATTCTCTCTGCTTCTTCTTCTTCCCAGCTAGATACCTCTTTAAGATTGAGTTTTGTAACTACTGTGTGATTTATCTCTAACTTTCCCAGCCTACAATATTTTCTGAGCTGATGTATCAGACTTATATACCCATGCAGATTCCATGTTTTTCTTTTTCCCTGTATTATTTTTTGTTGTTGTCATTGTCCTTTACTGTTGGTTCTATCTTTGCCAATGATCCTATTTTACTTTTGATGACTATTCTTGAGGTCTGGTGAATCTTTTATTTTGTTTTTTGTGTTATAGAATTCCTTTCACTATTTTGAAAAGGCAGTCTTGGTAATGGAAAAATCCATTGATTTTTGTTTATCATCAAAGAGCTTTATTTCTCCATCATATTTGGAATGATAATTTTGCAGGGTTGAGTACTCCTGACTGGCAGTTTATGTGTTTTATTATTTTGAATATGTCATTCCACTCTCTTCTGGAATGTAAGGTTTTTGGTAAGAAGTATTTGATAGTCCAATGTGTGTCTTTTAGAAAGTTGTTTCTTTTTTCTCTAGCAGCATTTGGTAACTTTACTTTGATTTTGGATTTTGATAGTTTTATTATGATGCTTTTTAGTGTAAGTCATTTTGCATCTAGTTATTTGGGTGTTCTATCAGATTCTTGGATATCTATGGCTAGTTTTTTTTTTCTGTTAGGTATGGGAAGTTTTCTGCTATTACTTTTTAAAATAAATTTTCTGCTCCTTTCTCACTCTCCTTACCTTCCAGGATTCCTATTATCTTTTGTTTGTTCTTCTTATGGTATCTGATGTTTCTCACAGTTTCATTTTTTTTCTCTTGTTTCTCTTGTTTCTCTCTCCTGTTGCCTCTATGCTCTTGTCTTCAATTTCTGAGATCCATTTTTCTGCAATATTGATCCTGTTTATGGAGCTTTCCATGTTTGTCTTCAATTCACTGACTGTATGCTTCATATCTATCAGTTTGGACTTTCTTTATAGCCTTTATCTAGTTGGTAAAATAGTTGTTATAATTTATCACTTCTTATCTACAGCCTTTGGGTAGTTGATTGTGCCTCCTGTAAATAATTTAGTTTTTTTTTTATAGCTATCACCCTGAATTCTTTATCTGCAAGTGTGTACTATTCTGTGTCATCAGATTTCTTCCCTCAGTAGTTCCTGGTATCTTCCTCTCTTAGAACCATTTGTGTTTTCTTTGGGGGGATTTAGATTTTGACATGGTTTGTGCTTCTGCCTTGTATTTTGCACTGACTTTATTCCTCTTTCTCTTTTGTTTATTTCCTAGGTGGTTACTGTGTGGCTGCATGTGGACAGTGTGGGAATTGTTGGCAGTGAGTCCTCCCTTAGTGCAGGATCAATGGCCTTAGTCTGCTCCTGGATATTGGTGGTAGGGAAAAAACCCTTCACTCATCTGTACTTTCCCTGGGATGCAGGGGTTGAGGTTGTGGGCCACTCTTGGCTTTTTCCAATGGAGGTGGGTCACTTTGACCACCTGACATTGCTTGGGAGCATCTTCCTACATCTTATCACTACATCAATAGTGCTCTCATATAATAATTGAAGAATAAAATGGAATTATTTGCACATATCAGAATTTACTTAAAAGTCTTTAGTAAAATACACGGTCAACAGAGAGGACTAAAACATGACCCACAGTGGAAATTTTAGCTTCTGATACCTACAGCTGCAGCAAAAACTACATATGGTGTGACTTTTGTCAGATAAACATAAAGTGTCTTTTACTGAAAACATTATGTCTGACTTTTAACAAAAATTATAAAGTAGACCAGAAGATTTTTTTAAAGTTTGGAGGGAGAAAGACAGAGGAAGACACACACACACACATGCACACACACACACACACACACACACATACACACACATATCCGAAACGGGGTGGGGGGTAGGGCAGGCAGCAAAAGCAGATTCAGATATTAGAATGACCAGATCAAGAATTTAAAACACTAATAAAAATGAGGAATTTCTTTGATGAGCTCATAATATAATGGACATTACTTAGGAAAGAATCAGTGAGCTTAATATTATGACAACAGGAATTTCCCAAACTGAAATACAAGAAGAAAAAACAAAAGTGAAAAATGACAAAAATAGTATCTAAAAACTGTTAACCAAGTGTAACAGATGTAATATATATATATATATATATATATATATATAATAGGAATTCCAGAATTGAAAGGAACAGATGAAATATTTGAAATAATAATGGCTGAGATTTTTCCAAAATTAGTGACACATACTAAACCACAGATCAAGAAAGCTCAGGAATACCAAGCAGGACAAATGCCAGAAGATGTACACTAAGACATACCATATTCAAAGTGCAGAAATTCAAAGACAAAATATTGAAAGAAAACAAAAAAGAGTGCTGTAGTATATAACTTTGCTGTTTTCTAAATACGTTGTCAAATGACCCAGGATTATTTATGTCTTCACCTGTATCACTTGACACCTATATGATCCATGGAATATAAAAATTTTCAAAGCACAAGAGATTGACATCGTATAATTTATTTACCACGCAAGTCTTAAGAGGAATTTTATTGACCATTGGGAAGATATATTTACTCCTTTACAAGGGGATGTTGGTAGTGCTCTACATTTTGATCTAGTATAAAGAATAAAATGCATATAATCAGGGATCTCACTATCCACAAACAATCAGTATAATAAATGTAATGTTAGTACTTCTGTACTTTAGTTTCTTCCTTAGTTTGTAAAAATATACCCTATATGGTTTTTATAAGGATTAAATGAATTCAAATAAGTGAGGCAATTTAGACGTGTGCCTGGCATAGAGTAAATGCTCTGTTAATATTGCCGCTACTGATAATTATGTTGATATTTTATGCATGTGCACACATTTATAAACTGCATATATTATTTTTAGCTGAATTGAATTATATATCATATGCTGTGAGAAAAAGATATATCCTTACTTTATCCAAATGCCCACATAGATATAAAATGTTATTCAACATTATTATTCATTGGAAAGATCCAAACTAAAACTATAATGTAATGCCCCTCACACACAACGGAAAGGTTGAAATCAACACTAATAATAGCACCTGTTGGTGAAGATATGGAGTCAGTGGCACTTTCATACACTACTGGAAGGAGTGTGAATGGATACAACCCCTTTGAAAATTTGTTAAGCAGTGTCCACTAAGGCTAAACTTTTAAATGTTTGATCAATTGCACCTATAGGTATATAGTCAAAACAATTTATTTTTATGTGTGCCAAAATATATGAACAAAAATGTTCATAGTACTGTCATTCATAGAAAACAACCAAAATGGCATTCCCTGGTGGAGTAATGGTTAGTTAAATTGCCTCCAAAAAAGCAAGCCACATAACTCTGAGTTTGAGTCTTGGGTCTGGGGGGAAAACAACCAGTTGAACAACTAAATAAAAATAAAATAAAAATGCTTCTTACTCCACTCTCTTCCTGACTGTCTGCCTAGTCACCTTAATTTTTACCTGCACCTTTCACTTAAATAAAAGAAAAAAACCAAATGCTTATCAATAAGAACTAATAAATTGAATTTGATAAAGTCAAAGAATGGAATGTTGTAGAAAATAAAAATGAACAAGCTATTGTGAAATGTAGTAACTTGAACGACTCTAGCAAACATAAAATAGACATAAAGGTGTGGTGTGAAATACAGACCAAGATGCAACTCAATAACCTAAAATGAATTATGAACAAAATAAATTATAAATATTGCTATTAAAAGGTTCATACCACTTGATTCTATTTTTTGAGATCAAAAAGTCTAAAATAATCCATGACATTGGCAATCAGAACAGTAGTAAAGCTTGTATAGAGGCAGTGATAATAATGGATGGGAGGAGGAAATGAAGGAGTCCTTTGAGGTACTGGTGACATTTTATATCTGGATTGAGGTGGTGCTTATATGGTGGTGTTTGTGAAAATGAATGCTGTTGGATTCATACTGTATATAGCCCCCAACACCCACACATTTCTGAGAGATTAAGAGTTTGACTAAGGATTTATACTTTATAGAGCGAGTGGAGATTTCCTAGTGCTGATGGCATGCATCTTTTCCAGTATATATACAGAGATTTCAGGTAAAACACATAGATCTTTTCACATTAGGATACTAAATTTGAAAGAATTAATCATCTCAAGACAGAAACTCTAGGTATGGACTTTCCAGGCCTAGTTAATAAACTATCTTAAATGATCCCATTTTGAATCATAACATTTTATGCCCCTTACATAACCCCAACCCCAAATTTATTACCAAATAAACAGGAAAACAAAACCACAGATTTTCTGATGTTTAACCAGGTTTGGCAACAACCGGATTTACAGGGTGGTATCCTGATCTCTTGGCCACATTCTTTGAGACTCTCTGATACTTAGATGCTTCTATATCTCCATTATTTCTAACCTTATATAGAAACATTATTTCTATTCATTATGGTATTTTACATTGAAGCAAAACTCTATTATCTATCATAGCCACAAATATACCTGTGTGCATTCTTCTGTACCATAGATCAGACCTGGAATGTCCCAGTAGAACTTTCCTTGGTTACTTATCCTTTCTCCCCTCAAATGACACTTCCTTCATGAAGCTTTATAAATAATCCACATTCCACTGTTGACAGGACCTATTTCGTGCTGCATTCGTTCACAGAATATCACTTGTCCTTCTAGTGCATTGCTCTCATCAAGTTAGTGTGAAAACTACAAGGAAAGAATGCTAAATATAAGCAGGTGGTAAATCCAAATAGCAGGCACTTTTGTGTCTATAAAATTATTCTCTGTACTTTATCACATATTGCATATTTTATTTACAAATAACTCTTGATGAAAGTGTTTTCAGTCACTGCTAGATACTATATGTAAGAGTCTGAATTTCAGTCTTTCTGCAGGGCAATTGACATTCAAGGAGTTTCATGGGAGCGATGTTGTTAGGATTCCAAAACTCCCAGTGTTTTCCAACAGGATTAATGTTAGCTTTTGTAGGGGGTGGAGTAATCTTTTGTGTGAGACATCAGCCACATTCGACATTAAACGACTTTGCTACACAACCATTAAAAGGAATGAACTGATTCTATGTATGCATGAAATTCATGTATGATTCTGTGTGATGGAGATGTAAATAAAGCTAGTAATCTTTTGCACTATATTTAAGACGCCATCACATTCACGTTTTTTTCCGTTTCATTTGGAAGAAAAAGAGAAATAATTTCACCTGACACTATCAAGATGAATTGCTTTTTGTAGAGGAGGAACAAACTTCTTTCTTTAAGGAAATTTTACTAAGCTTTGAATTGCTACATATTTTAAATATTCAACATTTTTCACAATCACTGTTGTCTTGTGACTGACGTTATCATAGTAAAATATTTCAAATTGAAGTAAATACAAAATAACTTTAATGACCATGAAAAGAACAATAATGAAACTTTCATCGTGGGAACAATTCTTATCTGCCACATAAGGATTCCTAGATTAGTGAACAATAATTTCTTGTGTAAATAATACTGTGGTTAGAAGCTATTTACCATTCCAATTATTTATTATATTTTCCCTTGAGTTATTAAGGCTATTTCCCATGTATTAATTTGCATAATAAAAATCAATAGGAACGTTTATCAAATTAGTTAACTTGCCACATTATGCATTTCTGTATTTTTGTTTTTTTAACCTAATCATTGAAGACAATGAAGAAAGAGGGAAGCATAATTTGAACTGTACTAAAAATGAAAAAAAATTAAGAGCTTAACAAGTGGATTTATTTTTAGATGATCAAAAGACTTCCCAGACTTTATCTGCTCCTCTGAACTGCCTGAGGCACAGCTGGAAAATACAAGATTCTGAGGCCTGTTACTGATCTACTGAACAGGAACTTCTAGGGCATGGGCCTTTGATTCTGTATGCTCACTACACAAGTACATGCCTTAGACGACAGTTAGGTAAGGGTAGATGTTAGAAACTCCTAGACAGGCAGGATTTATAAATTCAGAAACATTTGTTGGAGCAGAGAGGGAAAGAGCTAGGAACAAGGATATCCATTCACTCTAGCACTATACAAATCAAAAATATTTGTGAAAAATAAAGCTAAAAATAATCACAGTAGCAATAACAGTTAGTAAACTAGCACATATAATAAACCTTGTATTCCCATTAATATGGAAGCAAATAAAATGATTGTGATGCATTTATATAATAAAAATTATAGTGCAGTTAAAGTGATTAACCTATCACTTCATATATCCACGTATAGAAGAATATCAAAGCATAAGCTTATGCACGAAAAATGTTTCAAAAGCCTACATTTCTTGTAATACTATTCAAAACAATTGCTAAGTGAAAAGATAATGCTGTATATTCCTTATGGACGCAAAAATATCTAGCAAAAGTATAAAAGCAAGCATGAGGAGACATACCAGTATTAAAAGTGTGGTGAATTCTGGTGAGAGGATGGGGTGAAAGAAAAGTGAGATGAACGTTTGCATACATGTTGCATAATTTTAAAAAATCTCAAAATACATATGATGGCATGCCAATGTTATAAATGAGTGCATTAGTGCCTGGTATACATTTCTCTCTACATTTTTATGTATTTTAGGTATCTAGAAATGATTTTTATGTCATGTTCATGAGAGCATGATAAGTCAGGTATTGTTATACATCCACTGTCAATGTGAATATATATTGCACATGCTTTATGGAAGACAATATGCATAATGTGTTATTCATGTAATATTGATAATAGTGTTTGGAAAAAATCAAAATCTACCAAACTAGGGACTAATTCAATAAATTTCGGTATAACTTTGATGGACACGTTTTCAGGAATTTAAAAAAAATAAATACTTGAAGACATGCAATCAGCATCATGACAGCATAAAATGTCCCTTCTTTTGATTCAACTTTTAAAAGCAACTGATTAGGCATCCTTCTATGAACAAAAATTCCTCTGTGGGAGTTGTGGCATCCAGAAAAATATATGGAAGTACCCAGGAGATATATTGCTCACCTGTATACCTGTTAATAGGCAGACAGTTCTTTGTACATCTGTGGAATCAGCAGCAGCCTATAAACCTCTTCAATCTGTCTTTGCCATGGTTGCGGAAAACCTTGAGAGTACTGACTTGGGCAGACACTTATAGCTATGAAAGACTTTGTATAAGCCCAGTATTCCAGAGAGAGATTCCAGCAAACTGTTGGAACAACAACAACAAAAAAAACCCGAAGAGTTAGAATGCACTGAAAAGGGTAAAAGGATTTTTGCCAGTCTCCTCAAGTCTCCAAAGCAAAACAGCAAGGGACTGAACTAGCTGGTAGCAAACTGTCACAAAAAGGAAAAGGAGAGCAGCGAATGAGAGCTTGACCATCTTAGGTATGCAGGATGTTGCTGGAGAAAATTTTTCTCCCCGGTATCACTCAGAGTACTGAGAGATAAGGTTTTCATGACTGGGGTAAGGGAGGATATTGGGCAAGAAGGAGATAAGAATATCATAAGGCATAAAAATGCAGTACTTGTTGAATGCACTCAGGATTTCTGCAGTAAGTCTGCCCACAAAACTTTGGGAGAACTTCACTGGAGGATTCCACCACTGGAACTGTGGGCACTTCCACTATCCAGGGTACTAAATCCACCCTTCACCCCTACTCTGCAGCTGGATCCAGTGCACACTTCCAAGTGTGGTGGTGAGAACAAGCTCCAGTAAATACAGTGCTTTCAGAAAGTGCTTTCAAAAAAGACCAGTGTCTCTGGGCAAAGATGCTATAGTGCCATCTTTTGGAAAACAAAAGAAAGATCTCCAGTAATCCATCTGGTGAAAACCAGAGATAAGCAGGATCAAAAAAGTTATCTCTCTCCTGAAGGCAGCTAGTAAAGCTTGTAGGAGATGACTATTATTTCAAATGTAAAAAAAGCAACAAAAAACTATGAAGAATGTAAAGAATCAAGGAAATGTCATCATCAAAAGATCACAATAATTTTCAAATAATTGAATTTAGTTACACAGAATTTTGTTACCTTGCTGATAAAAAATTAAAACAGCTGTTTTGAGGAAATGAGCTACAAGAAAACACAGAAAGGCAATTCAATGAATTCAGAAAAAAATACACAAACAAAATGAGAAATTTAACTAAAAGAAATCATAAAAAATAACTGAATAGAAACTCTGGAGCTGAAGAATGAATAAAATAAAAATGCAACAGAGAACATCTACGACAGAGTAGACTAAATGGACGGTGTAATAAGTAAGCTAGAGGATAGGAATTTTGAAAGCACCAAATCAGAGTAGAACAAAGAAAGAAGAATAAAAAGGAACAAAGGAAGCTTATATTATCTATGGAACTCCATAAAATATACAAATATTAAGATGATTGGGATTCCAAAAGTAAGGGAAAGAGAGAGAAAGAAAGAGAGAGAGAGCCAAAAAATTTTTGAAGAAACAATAGATTAGAAATTCCCAAACCTGAGGAAAGACATTGATATCCAAGTTAATGAAGATAATAAACTACCCACTTATCTCATTGCAAAAAACACTTTTTTCAAGACAGATTAAATTAAATTATCAAAAATCAGAGATGAAAAGAGAGAATCCCAAAAGCACCCATTTTTAGACATATGGTTGCAAATATTTTCTCCCATTCTATATGTTGCCATTTCATTTTGTTGTTTTCTTTGTTGTACAAAAACTTTTTTGTTTGATATATTCCACTTTTTACTTTTGCTTTTGTTGCCTGTGTTTTTGGTGTTACAGGAAAAAAACTTCTAAAATTTGTGTGAACCCATAAATTCCCCAAATAACCAAAGCAATCTTGAGAAAGAAGAACAAAGCTGGAGGAATCCTGATTTCAAACTATATTACATAGTTGTAGTAATGAAACTGTATGGTGCTGGTATGGAAAACAAACACCTATACCAATATAACACAATAGAAAGCCCAGAAATAAACTCATACACAATCATTAAGTCTTTGGCAAGGGCACCAAGAAAACTCAGTGAGGAAAGGATAATCTATTGAACAAATTGTCTTAAGAAAATGAAATATCTCATATAAAAGGATGAAATAGGACTTTTAAGTCATATGCAAAAATTAATTTGATACAAATTAAAGACTTAAATGTTTAAGACCAACAACCCTATAAATCCTAGAAAAAAACATAATGAAAATTTCTTGACATAGGCCTTGGTGATGACTTTTTAATATCTTGTTTATTTGGTTGTTTTCAGACAAGAAACTAGCTTTTAGTTCATTTGTTTTTTTCTAGTTTTTCTATCTTACTATTTACTTTCACTTCCATTTTTTTATTCCTATTTTAGCCAAGCATACTTCCTATAACTTCAAAATAGATGCTTAAAATATTTTTCTTTCATTTTTATTCTAACTTGAATATTTAGTGATTAAACTTTTCTTTTATATGTCTTAGTTGTATATCTTAGGTTCTGATATTTATCAGCTATAGCATACTTTTTTCTAGAAAATTTGCAATTTTCTCTTTTACCTCAGAACTATTTGAGAGGTTTAAAAAAATCTCTAGATAGTAGAGGTGGTTTTTGTTGTCATAAATGTTCTATTTCTACTTTATTAATTTCTAGCTTTATTGCATTATGATCAAGAAATGTCGTGTGTGCTATTTTTCTTTGAATTTGTAAAGTTATTATGGCTTCTTTATAGCTTAATAAGCCGCAACAGAATATACATACTGTTGTGCATTTTGGAATTAATTGAAGTTCTTAAAAACTAATTTTATTGAAATCTATGGAGCTACAGTTATTAGAAGAGCTTGGGTCTAGTAAAAATAGATATGTCAATAGGGTGGATAATTTAAAAAGTGAGATATTTAATATACAATTGTATCAGTACAGAAAGGAAAATAGTGATTCAACCTATGATATTAGAAGAACTGAGTAACCATTTAAAAATTCGATGCTGAGGGAGACCTTCCCAAGATGGCGATCTGGTAGGAAGGAGATTCAGATTGCCCCCAACAGAACACTGAAAAAAATCACCTATTTCCCAGAGACAAATACCAGCACTGCAGCTGGAGATGCAACAGTAATTCTGACAACGAAAAGTGGGTGAGGGTGTCTGGTATAGTGTGCAGCTAAGCCACGGATTTTGGACTTGGCATAGGCGTTGCTACAGCCTGGCGGGGTGGAAATGAGAGAGGATGCGAAAGGTCTCTAGGACCAGATGTAGAGGCAGCAAGGAGCACCCCTCGCAGGGTTGGGACTTGGAGGCGGGGAAGACTGACTTGACAAAGGGTGGAAAGAGAGCTAGAGCCCCAGGGACTGAGCTGGAGCCTGCAGTGAAATTGCGCTGGGCCTGGCCATAACTGGAAATCAGCCAAAGAAATTCCCACCTTGAACCCCTCCCACAACCACTTCCAACCTGAGCTTCAGGGTCCACCCACCAGATATCCCACCCACAGGATTACAGGAAGAAGGTAGTCTCCCTGACAGGACCACTACCCTAAGGGTAGAGGCAGAACTGCAGCCTAATTGACAATTCTGGGCTAGCAATTAGGTGATCACCCTAAACAATGCCATCACTGCAGGAAAACTGAACCCTCAGAAATATAAATAGGATGACGAATAGGGCAAAGGCACAGAGAGAGATATGTGAAATAATGGATTCAATAAAAAACCCAGGGGAAAATCTGAATACAGCAGATGTATGCAAATTACTTTAAGATAAATTTAGGGTTACAGTGATTAACATACTCATGGGAATCCAGAAAACAATAGAGGAAGTAAAAGAGGACATCAAGAAAGAAAGAATATATGAAATAAGACATCAAAGAAGTTAAGAATATGATAGCCGGACTAAAGAATTTAATAGAGGGACTCAAGAATAGAATAGATGGAGGCTTCCAATAGAATAATAGATCTGGAAGATAGGGCAAAGGAACTCAATCAAGCAAACCGGCAAAGAGGTGAAAAAAAGTGTAAAGAAATAAAGACAGCATCAAGACCTTTGGGATAACATCAAAAGGAACAACATTCGCATCATAGGGGCCCCTGAGGAAGAGAGAGAAAAGTGGGCAGAAACCATATTTGAAGAAATAATAGAAGAAAACTTCCCCAATCTGAAGAATGAAGCAAATCTCAAGACCGAGGAAACTCAAAGAGTTCCTAATAAAAGAAACCCAAACAGAAATACACATCATCATCAAAATGTCAAAAATACAAGATAAAGAAAGAATCTTAAAAGCAGCCAGAGAAAAACGTTTCACTACAGAGGAGCCCCTGTAAGATTGTCAATGGATTTCTCAACTGAAACTCTACAGGTCAGAAGGGAATGACATGATGTATTCAAAGTGCTGTAAGAAAAGGACTTTCAACCTAAAATACTATATCCAGCAAGATTATCATTCAGAACTGAAGGAATGATAAAAACTTTTCTTAAAAGCAAGTTAAAGAATTAATCACCACAAAACCAGTTTCGCAAAAATATTAAAAATTAGATGCCAATTTTACATGTTATGCTAACAAAAACTTCATTAGATAAAAAATGCGAGGATTAAGCTACTGAAATTAGTGTAACCCATACTCTCCTGACTCATGTACTTCTTCTGTAAGTTAAAATAACACCCTCTCAGGATTTTAATGAAGCTTCAATGAATTAACTTAGTTGAAGAGGTTAGCACAGTTCTTGAAATATAATAAACATTTAAAAATGGTAGCTATAATTATTAAATATTGATAAATGACTTCAAAATAGTGTAGAATTTTGTATCAAAGGAGAAGCATTGAGTCTGTTCATTCTGATAGATTGTATCTTGATTAAAGATTGGAGTTTGATATTTATTTCTATAGATAATATTTCCTAAGGACTTATATATTTATGCACTTAATTTTTGCAATTATATTATCAGAAACTTTATGATTTGGAGAAGTTCTAAAAACTGAAAAGTGAAGAGAATAAAATAGGAGAGAGACTAATAATAAAATAAGATGAGTTAAAGAACAAAAAACTTCTTAATGAGACAAAGAATAAATTTTATCAATAAATATACATTTTATTGTCCTTAGTAAACAAAGGCATACAATATTAATGTGGTAGAAGATATTTAGTCTGAACAATGCTTCCTAAATACTTTCTGTAAAACACTGGCATCTCAAGTTGTCTGTATAAAAATGTTACATTCCCAAATATATTGAGAAGCTATACCTCTTTTTGAGATTAATGATTCATCCAGGATATTATCTTAAAATGTCCTATAGTATAAATACAGTACATAGGTATAGTATAAGATGCATTATAGTACAGTATACTTTTAATTACACTTCTTTAGTGGTAGAATATATTTGTTGCTGTCTTTAACACTTACATATTTTTGAGAACAAAAGGTGAAAAATACTAAAATGAGAGAAAAACAAGAGTGAATTATTTAAACTATATATCATATACATATTACAAGTGACAGTATTCTTTCATCATTCATAAAACAATATTTAGATGCCCAAAATATAAGTCATTATATATGGGCTACAGCTTCTGTGAATTCTGAATCAGACAGCGAACATCCACAGACTGTCTGCCAGATGTACTAAATTTAGAACACATTCAAAAGTCCTCCTACTACTACTCCCTTACCACCACTTGGAGCTCTGCCATTTGGCCAGACCTTATCCTGAGGCCACCTGGCTGCCCTTAAAAGTTCAATTCTCTGAGTAAACTTCTAGTATCAGCTGGTGTCCTTGTCTGAGTACCTCCCAAGTTTGTGGAAAGGTTGAGATCTGAACCACAGACATCAAAATTCCACTTGAGTTAGGCTGCAGATAGCGCTATAAAAGTCCTCTATACCTATAGGTCAGACTCATCTGAAGGTTAAGCTGAGCTATAGTTTAGAAGAACCCTCCACACACTTAAAATGCTGATCCTATACAGGATCATAAGAAATCACATGACTTCACAAGGAAACATCTGAGACATAGAGTTCATGTAGGTTAGTTGACTGAGGCGACTGAGAGTGCTAAGCCTGCCACCCTTGCGACCAGTAGCAACTCTATGGCTTCCAAGATTGTGCCTCTCACATAATAGTGGGGACCACAAGAGGGTAGCATCCACATAACTCACATCATTAAGATCCTATAATGTTGATGTGATAGAGAGATTTCCATCTGCCACTTAACCACAGCAAGGGCTCATGACCATAGAGAGGTACATAAATATAATATTCAGATGAGCAACAGTGTGGTATGGTGCCAATGTGACTTTGAATGGAGGGTGAGTGAATGCCACTTGAAAGTTAGAGCCCATGTTGCTGTGAGTGCAATGCTCAGGTTCTTGAGTTTAGTATGAGAATGAATTCAATGGGGGCTCCTGTCAGCAACACATGGAAAGTTTGTTAAAGGGAAAGGTATAAAGAAATGAGAGGACATCTCTGTGGACATTAAAGGTACAATTGTTGGAAACTGGAGTGAGGTATTATATACCCTAAGGGTGGAATCTTCCAGGCATGTTTTGCACATTAGTTGCTTTTCTTAGCTTTCTGCTTGGAGGGGAGTCATTGATCTACATCTCATAATAGTTACCTTTCTTCTCTATTCTCTGCTTATTTTTTAAATATCAATTCTTTCTTTTCTTATTTATTTATATCACAGTGCTACATTCATTTTAGGATGTTAAAATTGCTTCTCAGTCTGTATTTCACACCACTCCACAGTTACAGTTCCCTTCACCATCCCCTTTTCCCCTCTTTCCTTTCCTTCCCTGCTCCATACTTTCCAGGTCATCACATACTGTGTCCTGTTATTTTGTTGGGATTTGTATGTTCATTTGTTTCATTTAATTATATTTCACATATGAGTGATACCATCCTGTATTTCTCTTTATCTTTGACTTATTTCACTTAACATGATCCCTTACAGTTCCATCCAAAATTGTTGCAAACAGCACAGTTCATCATTTTTAACAGCTGCATATAATTCCATTGAGTATATATACCACAGCTTCTTTATCCAGTCTTCTGTTGATGGGCATTTAGGTTGTTTCCATATCTTGGCTATTTGTGAACTGCACTGCTATGAACATAGAGGTGAAGAATTTTTTCTGATCGTGGATTTTGCATCCTTTGGGTGTATATCCAGGAGCAGAATTGCTGGATCAAGTGGTAGATCCATCTTTATTTGTTTAAGGAATCTCCGTACTGTTTTCCAAAGAGGTTGTGCCAATTTCCATTCAAAAAAAACAGTATAGGAGGGTTCCTTTTTCTCCACACACCCTCCAGCACCAGTTATTTCCAGTCTTTTTGATATAGGCCATTCTCACTGGTGTGAAGTGGTATCTCATTGTAGTTTTTCTTTGCATTTCTCTGATTATGAGTTATGTAGAACATTTTTCAGGTGTCCTTATAGACATCTGTGTGTCTTCTTTGTATAGCTGTTTGTTCAGTTCTTCTGCCCAAATTTCAAGCAAGTCATTTACTTTTTTTGTCAAGATGTGTGAGTTCTTTGTATGTTTTGGAGATTAAGCTCTTATCTGATGTATGTTGTGTGAATATGTTCTCTAATTCAGTGGGCTGTCTTTTTGTTTCAGTGGAGGTTTCTTTTCCTGTGCAGAGGCCTTTAAGTTTGATTTAGTCCCAATTATTTAGTTTTAATTTGTTTATTTTTTGTTGTAGCTTTTTTTTCATGGATCATGAAATATTTTCCCCCACATTTTCCAAGAATTTTATGGGCTTGGGTCTTATTTCCAGTTCTTTGATACATTTTGAGTTAATGGCTGTGTGTGGTGCTAATGAATAATCTAGTTTCATATTTTGCAGATATTTTTCCAGTTTTCCCAGCACCGTTTATTGAATAGACTTTCCTTTATCCATTGTACTCTCTTGACTCCTTTGTTGAAGATTAACTGTCCATATAGGTGTGGACTTATTTCTAGGTCCTCAATTATATTCCACTGATATGTGTGTCTGGTTTTATTCCAGTACCATGCTATTTTAATGATAATGGCTTTGCAGTATAGTTTGGACTTTCTCCCTGCCTCCTACAGGAAAGTAAATTGAAATACGGTATTGTAATTAAGGGAGTCACCTTGAGGCCAATTTTCTTGATATTCTAGTTTATATTGTGGCCAGTTGGTATACCAGAGAAACATTAGGTG
The DNA here is from genome assembly GCA_004363575.1 of Solenodon paradoxus. Taxonomy (NCBI): domain Eukaryota; kingdom Metazoa; phylum Chordata; class Mammalia; order Eulipotyphla; family Solenodontidae; genus Solenodon; species Solenodon paradoxus. The sequence continues at coordinate 8,686 of RJWH01006922.1, read as the reverse complement.
CTTCTTCCTTAAATTCCAGAAGTCCAATTTATTCCAATTTCTTAAAAAGCATGCCAAGGGGGAATCTTTAGGAACAGATTAATCTGTCTTCTCCAACAAGGAAGAGGAAAAACCATGATCAGGTTTACAACAATTTCCTGAGACCTATGAGGCATCCTTTGTAGGAAGAGGAAAAACCATGATCAGGTTTACAACAATTTCCTGAGACCTATGAGGCATCCTTTGTAAGTTGTATATAGAAGTGAGAAGAGGCCTCTGTGATCAGATTGGATCTGTGATAAGAAGTGCCTTTGCTCAGCCCAGAACGTTATTGACTATGGGACTTGTGTGTGCTGTGTGAAAAGTCTCTTCTATCACTGTTCTAGCGATGACAAAGAGAGCTGTACCAACAATCCATGTTCTTGAAGCCAGTTTCACTGCTGTACACATGGATAGGCCATGTGCATTATGTCTCTCTGTTCGGCTTATGTATGGTGCTACCTTCCAGCGAAGGCTTGCCTTACGTTGTGCCGGGGGTGCTACGAACAGGTTAACAGTCTTGGATGCCACTGCAAAAACTCAACAGAATTTGCTGCAGAGTTTCCACTGGCAGACATAATTTCAAAAGTTAGAAGACAGGGGTCAGGCAAAAGAAACTCAGCCATTGTGTAAAAATTGAGATGTGGCCCCAGAAAAAGTTCTAATTAAAACATCAACAGAAAACAGGTCTTTGGTTCCACCCAGACACAAAACTTCTGGGTTAGCAAGTGTCAAAATTGGTGGGGCCAATATCCCAGTCCTCACCTCCTGCCCCTGGGGTTCTGTCACTTGAACACCTGTCCTATCCCCTAATATACCACTGTCTTGTCCCATAGTGCCACCAACCACTGGAGGGGATGGCAGGGTGAGACACGGCACAGGTAAAACCTCCACTTATGAAATTCAGTGGTCATGTTAAGTTCCATACTTTTAAGCTACATGCTGTCGAAACGCAGTGATAGATAAACAGGAGGCACAGACACAGGCAGCACTTACTTCTCTGAGTGATTATGAAAATCAAGATGAAATTTTAAAAAGTAAATGAGTTACTAAAATCATTGCTGCCCACTCTGCTGGGACAGCATGTGACTATTGCAATAAAACCCTTTAAAAACACACTAGTGGCAAAAAATGCTGTCCTTCCCAACAACCATCGGGAAAGCTCTCAAGTATCTGTGAAGTGTTCATGGCTAACTCTACTAGCTATGGGCTGAAGATAAGATCGGCTAACTCCCGTCCAGAATGCACTAGGAGGCCCCACTCCCCAACATTTATGTGGAATGTGAAGCACAGGAAAGGATGTTGGGCTCCCATTTATAAGCCTCTTCCCTAACCTTTCCCATGCGCAGACACCTGCACGCTGCTCAGTCACTTGTTCGACTGTGAAGACACCGTGGCTAGCACTGACCCCCACCCCACCCCAGAATGACGATAACAAACCACTGACCTGCCCACATGCCCACCTGCTGGCACCTCCTGGAAGGTCTTCAGCTTCTAGCACCAGCAAGGCAGCACAAAGTCCCAGCCACTGGCTGCTCCTGACTGATGTTGGGTCCTTCAGTCCCACTTCTTCAGCTCTTTGTGGGCTGCAGTGGACTGGATTAAGACTGGGTCTGGCTAGGGTAGTCAAACTCTGGGTGACAGTTGTCCTATAGGCCAGTGAAGAACACCCATCTCTATACCTCCATGAGTGAGAGCAGGTGCTCTGACAGCGGGTAGTGGGGAGGCAGGCAGGCACGGTGAAAGGGCTAGCCCATCTGTAGCCGGGACACTGAGGCTGTATTGGGGGCAGGTGAGTGGGGATATGGAAGGAAACCCTAGACTGCTGTCCCCCAGTGGACTGCTTGGATCACCATGGGAATACAGGCCTAGCCTCACCCCTAGGACTCACCTCAGCTAAGACCTGGAGGTAAGTGTCTTGCCGCCAACCAAGGTGCTTGCCAGTTGCTTGGCAATGCCCCTCAACTCACCTGTCTCTCTTCCCCCTAACTCGGAGCTGGGATCCGAGTATGGGGTGTCCAGCACTGTGCTGATGGAGGGGGGAGCAGCGACTTGGCCATGAGCAGCATTGGCCTTGCCTGGTGGCAGAGACAGGTGCATGATGGGCACAAGAGTCAATCCAGGAGCTTCCCAGCTTGCCATGTGTGAGGGCAGTCCAGCCCTGATACCTGTGTACTCCCATGTACCCTCACATGCCCCTGCATCATGGAAATCCATCACTGGAGATCTGTCACAGGAGTGGGTTCCAAGAGGCATTGCGGGCAAGCTGATGGGTCTGGCTGTCTTACCCTTGGATGGTGAAAACACTGCTACCTTGGGTGATCATATTCAAAGGGTGGATCTGGACTCTACTCCCTCATCCACATTCCCAACCATTGGAATCGAGTCAAGGAGCACTATCTCTGTGGAAATACACCCAGTAGTAGGAAGCTGTGGGGAGGGTTCCATGCTGACCCTACTCCCAGACTCTCCAGAACCTCTCTAGGGACCTGGAACCACCCAAGCCTATAAGCCAACTAATACACGACTCACTGGCTGTGCCGCTGGGGCAGAGAAGGCAAGGTTATGCTCCCACAGCGGTGGGTGCTTGGGCGTTGGAAGGGCCCTGGTAAGGCAGGTCCTGCAGGACCAACAAGGTGGGGAGAGGATGAGGGAAGGGAGAGAAAAAAAGACGTCAGTTGCTTCAGATATATGTCTGTGGGGCATATGCCAGGGGAAGGGTCTGTGAGATGGTTACTATATGTACCTAAGTTGCGTGGTCTTTGTTTTGTTGGATGGACTAGATCTAACCTAGATGGTAAACCAACTTATCCTTCCCTGGGATATTTCTAGTATGTGGCAGCTGCCCTAAGGGAATTAAAGTAACTGACCTGGTCCCACAATTAGGATGGCAAATTTGAAGCACTGATCAAAAGAAGAAGGTAGTCCAGCACTGTTTCCCGTGGATTTCACCTAACACCATGCTGGCCAAGGGTCTCTATGGTTCTGATTACCTGGTTTCCAGAGTTCACTGAGGAGTAACCTCAGCCAGAACTCGGCTGTTGCAGGATATCTTTCCCAGAGAAGCTGACGGCTCACTTTTCAAAAAGAAAAATGGCAGCTTAAACCGAAAGAAGAAAGAATTAAGGCAAGGGAGGGGTTGTTGAACAGTGTTCAGCTTAGACACCCCTAAGGGTCTAGGGTGGCATTAAGGCTTTCATTGGGTTTTGGGCACCCACAAAAGAGCAGCTCTGGACAGAGTCCCGCGGTCCTTGAATGAGAACCACAAATGTCTCTAAAAAAGCATGTTTGCCGAGTTCTGTTCCCAAAGAGGAGAAAGAAAGACAAACTTACCCATGCTATCAGATGTTGAGGTCCCCTTACTAGGCCAACGGGATGCTTGGCTTCTTGAGCATAGTCCTAGAAAGAATTGAATGGGGCCTCATGTCAGCAACACATGGAAAGTTCATTAAAGGGAAAGGTACAGAAATACAAGTGGAGATCCTTGTGGTCAGTAAAGCTGCAGCCATTATAGGCTAGGCTAGTATAGTATATCCCAACAGGGTGGAATCTTCTAGGCTTGTATCCCATAATAGGTGTTTTTCTTAATTTTCTGCTTAAGGGAGGGGTCTGCATACATCTCATAATAGTAATTTTACTTCTCTGCTCTGCTTAGTTACTACAACTTTTTTTTTTGCATTCTTATGATTAGGGGTTTGCTAACATGTTCTGTCTTCCTTTCCTCCCTCCTGTGCTTGCCTTTCCTTTTGTTCTCTCACTCCATTAGCTGTCCCGCATCATCAACAAGGATCAGGTAGATTGTGAAATGGTATGGATTGTGATGTGGGAAGACTGATTAGGATGGAAGGCAGAACATGGGAGACCTGGCCACCGTGGTCCAGAAATAGCTTCTCTACTCATCTCCTTGGCCCTGACACACTCTGCTTAGAAATAGAATGGCAGGGGCTGGGCTTTGAAATTCATATGATATTAACTCTGAAAAAATACATTATTTCCTGTATGTTGCTTCTCTTCCTGACCACCGTGTATACAGGAATCTAGTTTATGAATACCTCCAATGAGCTATACTTCATACAAAAGTTGCAGTGGGTGATGGGCCTCTCCCTGACTCAGGAGCTTCTGTGAGGAAGGAGCCCCAGAAGTAGGTACAGGATATCCCTTTCCATCCTTCATCTCCAACTAAATTGTTCCTCAGAATACCTCTGATTCCGACATAGTACCCTCAGCTCACTATATTTGTATTGGTATTTGACTCTGAACTGATCAGAGACCCCTGGAGTCCCTGCTTATATTGACCTTGACCCCTGGGGCCCCTGCTTATATTCCTCACCTAGTTCCCCTAGTCCCTCTAGTTCACAGACCCTATATGTCTTCTCAGAAGGCTTTAGTGGCATCATGCCCTTGATGATGACATGGGAGCCACCTTTCAGGTGTCAGCATGGCAGGACTTCTCAAAGGGCCACATAGGTGCCCATCCTTTGCAACAGCAATTCCCAGTCAGAAGTTTATCTTCAGGACATAAAAGTGTCTATAAGGATTCAGATATAAGGTTGGCTGTCCTGATAACTCCCTGCCTTCACAAAATTTGGGAAGGTGACCAAACAGGAGGCAATGTTATAAAGGGGCAGAAGGAAGCAGAAGAAATTGTAGTTGTCAGAGCGTGTGCACATGTACACACATGTATGTTGACCAGGTTTGGTTTCTACAAGACTAGAAATCTCCCAAGACAGTTTTCTGTGGTCAAAAAGGCCATATTCAGCTTACCAGTGCAAATATCCACATGAACTGTGCCCAGATCTATGCCCGAGGTACGGACACTGAGAAGATGCCATCCACAGAGTGTTGTTAACAGGGAATATTAGAAGCACTCTGAATGCCAAATAGCAAGGGGCTGTCACTTATAGGATGGATTTCCAGTCAGACACTTAGAAAAGAATTATAATTAAAACAATGACAAAATAGTTCTCTCATGAGCTATGATTCCCATGATTTCCAGTGTGTGGAGAAATGCAAACTTTCATACTACATGTTAAAGAATATACATTATAAATAGTATGAATTATTGCATTCATATATAATTTTCTGGACTTCTTGACTTTAAAGAATAGTTCCAGGAAGTTACTATAAAGACATGCTTACAAAGATATTTACATAAATAGATATAAATAAAGGTAGTAAATAAATATTGTTTTTAGTAGAAAAATGGTAAAAACTAAATTTTCGTCCCTAGGATACTGGTAAAATACATGCTGAGGGCTTCCATGCAACGAAACACCCAGATGTTGTAAAAAAAAACATATAAAACTAAAATTTTTGCTGTAATTTAAAACGCCATCATAGTAATGTATTTTCATGGAATGTTGGTAATAATAAAGACAAAGTGGTTTACCAAGATTACAATTGGCCCTGATCTGTTTCTGTTTCTATTGCTCTCTAGCTATTTATCTAGAAGTCTCAAAAAGTAAAAATACAAACTATGATTTTCTTCTACCAGACAGTGTTTTTACTCAGCACAGAAAGAGGACGTCAGCATCTTTTACCCTGGTTTGTCTCCCACCTCCTCTCCCAAAAAGCTCTGGTTTCTGAGTTTGGGCCACAGCCCCTCCCTCTACCTTCCTGCTCAGGTAAGTTCGAGCTGCAGTTCAGGATTCTGTCAGATGGTGGCACCAGAGGGTCTCCATCTTGAAATTTCTCTACAAGGTTTTTTCAAATAGAAAAACACAAAACAAAAAACCATCTTGTCTCTGGTGAGTTTTGTTGTGTTCTGTTAATTCATTCATTTTTTCCTTTTTGTTTCATGCATGAGTTAATCTGTCACTTTTCATTTCTGGCCTGTATGCCTCAAGTTTCATCAAGGTTGTTGCAAAAGGCATATAGTAAAGTAAACAAAATAATAAAAATTAAAAACAAAGCAAACCCCAAGCCATACCCTCCCTTTAAACTCCGCTTTCAGAAGATGTCCGAAGGCGCCCGCAGGCAAAGGGCCCCGCAGAGCAGGAGGGCAGGCGGGAGGGGGCTGACAGGATCCGGAGTCTCTGCCAGGTCTGGGCAGGTGCGTGCAGTCCTGGACAGGGGATGACAGGCAGAGACAGGTGGGGTGGGAGGAAGCCTTTGCAGGGCTGGGGTGATGAAGCATGGACGCCCTGCTGTTTGAGCGGGACCCACTTGTGGTGTGGACATGGCCACTAAACTGATTGAACACGATTTAGATTTGGGTCGACACTAGATGGAAGTAACAAACATGAATTTTTCTAGCGGCACTGGTATAGCAAGCACACTGCTTCACAACAATTGTTATTTTTTGCGAACGTATTTCTTTTCCTTAAAAAGAAGGAAAATGGGGAGGAACGCCACCTGGTAGGCAGATACAGGATGCAGCTGTGCAGAGTCTCGGATCCACCGGCTCAGCGAGCGGGAGAGAGGGATGGAGGTGGACATCTTTTCATGGCATCAGCCAGAGTTCGAGGCAATATCTGGGCTCCCAGACTTCACTTCATCTAAGGCCATCATTTCTGGGACCTCTAAAGGGATCTGATAATAAAGCTGTACCCGAGAGTGCGCATTGGAGGTTAAAGAGCTGGAGGAGATACCCAACACACTTCATGGATCAGGTGTACACTGCCAATTCCATTATTCATCTGCTCATTTCCCGCTGAAACTGAACAAATGAATGTATTTTCTGCAGTAATGAATATGTGCACATTATATTGGCTAATCTATTATAAAATATTTTGCTTTCAAGTTTTTCAAAATATTTTTTCCTGAAAGCAAAATTTCAAATTCCAAAACAATATTTTATCACTGAAATCTTCCTGCCTCTATTACCAGCCCAACTCCTGCCCCCTGACCCAAGTGGTTTGTTGTCATAGACAGTTTCTCACGTTCAGATGCGTCCCTGTCGGTGATGGGTACACAATCATGGATGCCTGCGCACACATGCCTCTCTTCCAAAGGAGGAATTCTGTTACTCATCTTCGTTTGCGTCTCGCCATTTCCACTTCACATTAATTCTAACAATTTACATTGCGTCTTATTAGATATTGTTGTTTGGCATACTTGAATGTTGATTGCTTCTGTCTATTTTTATGCATATTCGTTGTTGAAAATATTTGCCAAACTCTTTGTTGTTAGTATGCCTCACAAAGCATGTCTATAATAACACACTACATGAGGTGCAATTGAAAATATTTTCTCCCTGCTTTTCACAAAAGTATTTATGTTCCTATGTTCATTTAGAATGTGCTGTTAAATTTCAGTCATATTACAACTTTAAAACTATACAGGTCATGATTTAAAAAAAAAAAAATTGAACAATACTGTAATAACAGAGCGTGTAATGACCTCCTTCAGAAAGATTAGAGAATTCACATATCATCAATATAGAAGGAGAAAAACTAGAGTAATTTCAGAGTGAGCTGCTGATAGGGAGATGACAAAATGTTTGTCCCTGATTTAAATAAAATCCCCCAAAGTCAGTCCCCTAGTATGAATATTGGTCAAAATGATGGGTAACTTGCATAGCTGTGAGGATTAAAGGAGGTGACAGTACAATTCCCGTACACATCATTCTCCTCCCTCTAGATCACCTGTCCCAGGAGCAGCTCCTGAGCTTCTGCCTGAGTCCTACTCCCCACTTCAGGGATCATCAGTAATCGATGGGGCGAGACATCCAGATCTTGTGGCACAAGGGACAGGATGACATCTGTCATCTTCACCAAACAGATAGGTTGTAGAGTGAGTATCCTTGGGTCGCAATCACAGAGGAGTGTGATTCGACCATTTCTCCAGCCTTGGAAGCCCATCTTCCAGATAGGAGACTGCTCTGTGTCTTCTAGCAAAGAAGAGGAATGAAATCTCAATCTCACCCTGTCAGTTTTCTGGAGAGCTGAGTTAGATTCCATCAGCCTCAGCTTGGTGACCTGTAAGTGGGACTCACATACTTCCTCACAGAGCTGGCCTGAGAGCTAAATGAGAAAACCTGCCTAGAGTATGTGGCGTGTGGTGGAACTTCTAGAGCCCTTTAAATGTCGACACACAGCAGTAGGGCTGGTTGAGCTTCTGAGTTAAGCAGGTATTTTGAGAGATAATTTTACATGTTTCTCCTAATGCAAAAGCAATCATCCAGACAAGGAAGTAAATACCTTTCTTGAGCTCCAAGTTTATTTTCTTTGGTGTTTTAAAAGTTGTAAGTACTGTTCCAATATCATGACTGTAAACAAATCCTAATCCAGCTCCCCATGCTGGGGAGACACGTTTGTCTTTGCCTCTCTTGGTGGCACCTGGGCAGCAAGGTATGATTTTTGCCTGTTTCTCCTGAACTGCTTTGTATGTCCACATATTTAAAGGTAAACTCTGGACCTGTCCCCAGCCACCAGTGCAACTTCCTCAGATCATGTATTATCTTTTCACATTATAACAGGATTTCAGCCATCTGTTATCTGTTATCTCATCTGAGAGTCAAAAACCCAAGTATTTCAATATTTCATTTACATATAATTATTTATTTTTAATCACTAACAGCTAATTAACTATTGAGCCTAAAACCTCTGCTGTCCTGGTGGAGTAGAGGTTTGGCGCAGTCCGTATACATCCCAAGGCCCCTGGTTCAAGACCTGGACCCAGGGAGAACAACCAAGATGAACAACTGAAATAAAATGAACAAAGTGTT
>RJWH01006921.1:18995-47228 GCA_004363575.1 Solenodon paradoxus | reverse complement strand
ACCTCTTCCTCCCAATTCCTGCTTCCCTCCATGCTCTCCTTACTATTTTTACTAAATTTTCCAAGAAGGGTGATGGACCCCTTGACTTGGCTCCCACAAGGAGACCCCCCTTCCTCCATTAAAATCCCTTTTCTTTTTAAAAATCCTAATTATTTCTAAGACAGCTCCAAAGTTGTCTCACTATATGACCTCTTTCCTTTTCTCCAGACTGAATCGCTCTCCCTTGGTGTAATGTGTTTATAATAGATTTCAAGTGAGAAAGACCCCGAGAAATACCAGAAAGAGCTTGCGATTGCTAAAAAGGAATACACTGGCAGAGGGAGACGTTTCGTTTCCATGGCTGGTAGGCTAGGGGGCACGGTCGGAGGAGCCGGGAGGTATCGGGAGGAAGAGGACGGGACGGGATTCGAAGACGTTTGCCGTCTGTGCAGAGGTCATTCTAAAGAGGAGTGGTGTAGAGCTGTCAGCGCGCGGGGCTGGGGGCGCTCCGTGGATCTTTTTTAATAGTTGTGGGATGAGATCAACCTGGTAACGCCTATTGCAAATAGAACAGCTACTATTTGAGTGTTTGCTGCGTGTCAAGGCTCTGCAGAGTTTTATTTCATGTAAGTCTCAGGACCTTCCGCGAACGGGGGAAATCTCCATTTTCCACATGGGCAAGCGGAAGCGAATGAGTTATTGCTCAAAATCACGCAGCCAAGAAGCGCGAAAGCAGCCCTCTCCTACCGCGGCAGTTCCGAGGTGCCCGCGCAGGCGCCCTGGGGCCCGCGCGCGCCTCTGGACCCAGAATTCCCCGGGCCGTGGACGAGACCATAAGCTCTAGGGAAGGGGGAGTCCCCACGTATCGCGGCGGCGTCCGTGCCGTTGAATGGGCGGGAAGTTCCCGTGATTCTTTGTCAGTGTCACCCTCCCGTCCGTGACGAATGGAATGTTCCAACTCCTTAAGGGCCTGAAACGCGTGTGAAGCCACCTTTCCCTTGGATCCGCCATGCGGGCCTGTTGTCCATCCTCCTGGCGTTCTTTCCTCGGGTCAAGGGCAGCTGATCTGCGCCCTGTATGGCGTCTGGGAAGCTTTGCCAGGCTGTGGTTTTCCAGCTGCGTGTTGCCGCGGCGCTGGCGGCCCCGTGGGCTTCCGGGAGCGCGTGCGGGCCGCGCGACCTTGCCCCGCGGTGCCGCCGCCTCCGTCGTCTCTGGAGCCTGAATGTCGGGACCCTGTTTCCCGAGCCTGCAGACGCGTGTGGGCCTCCTCGAGAGAACTGGGTAAGTGGGGGTTTCCCCGCACCCTCGGGTGCTGCATGGGTGGGGGGTTGTGCAGTTGGACCACGAGGAGACTCGCTCGACTGTCCTGATGAGACCAAGATTAGGAAGTGCCGTCAGATGCGATAACTGACGACTTGTGTCTATCTGACTGCAGTCGCAGAAGCCTCCGGTTTACTTGACTGTAACTGTCGTCTTGGCTTAAATACACGTCTTCCATTTTTCAGATGCCAGGACCACCGCAGAAGATTGGCGGGAGCCTCGGCCCACCCTGAGGTAAGACCTCCCCCGTAGACTGATAGGCAACTTAGGCGTCTAGTTTTTGTTGCCTTAAATGCATTGAAATGGCCTATTTAAGGTGCTTTGGTCACATTGAACACGGCTGTATGCACCACCTCACTAGCGTGGAACAGCAAATAGGAGTTGGAGCGAGCTGCTGCTTAGCTGGAGCGGCATTTAAACCACAACATTTGGCGAAAACAAAATGCCATTGAAAGTCGCCTATTTCCTTAGGCAGTTTTAGTTTAGTTTTTATGTAGTGCTCATTCTCTGGAGCAGCACCTGGGGATGGCGGGGTGCTTGACTGCTCTGATGAAACCACTTATAGGAAGTGCCGTCAGAAGCGATAACTGACGATACTGATTCCTGGCTGACTGCAGTCAACATATGGTCACTGGTTGCTGTTGCCCTGCAGTAAGTTGGTCTAAACTGAGACTCTTGGTTTTTATGTTCACCCAGGTTGCAAGTTAGTGAAGGATTGCCAGTATGCTATCAACAGCTTGAATACTGGATTTTTTGGCCTACTGCGAGGTAAGCCTTGGTCTGTGAAGAGATGCATGGTTGGGATGTCTAGCTGTTCAGCTGAATCTCGTGAAGTTACTGGGTCATAAATTGACCGTACTGGTTAACCTAATAACTGTCTATCAGCATAGCTCTTGACCTTTATTGACAATATCTCTTGGTGCATTGTGGAAATGGAGCAGTGATGTTTAAAATGTAACTAAAAGGTTATAACACCCACAGTACAATAAGGACTTGTAGAACTAAAATATTTCTTATATGAAGGAATGCTTTATAAGGATGGGCTTAATTTGTAGCTGTGACTGTCATGGTTAGAATTACCTTCAGCATCTGCTGACTGTAAGGTGCCTTATTCCCCCAGGTTTTGAGTATTGAAGTGTCTGGGAATGATAATGAGAATGGCAATTTAGAACTGGCAACACTTCAGCCCAAGAAGGTAAGCTTTGATCTGGACCGATCTATCCTTAATGGTAGAGTGAATATGCTGGTTTTGTTAAAATTGATTGGAAGAAAAGGATATCAAATGATGAAATCACCCAAAAATAGCTGGAATTACCGGCAGATTGTCTAGTGGTGATCCTAAGGTTTTCTGAAGGTATCTTTCATGCTGTATATGACTGCTGGTTGGAGTAGAACGTGAGACTGATACTCAGTTTCTTTACAGGCTACTTTTCCAGAATGATTGTCAGCAAGGGGAAAGTTGGAAGTCCCAAGGACCAGTGACCACCATCAATTTGGATTCTGGAATTACACTCGATTTCAACAACTGATGTAAAATGTTTTCCTTGTGCAGACTGTCACGTCATTCTTATTAATGATAGAGCCAAGGAGTATATTTGGTAGCTTTTAAGCTGGAAATGTATTTCCTACTGAAAGGTCCCTATGCAGTTACTACAAATAAATGTAATAAATCTTTGGTATTGGTTCTTAAAAATGTGTTTATGAGAAAAAAAGGTAAATTTGATTACTGCTGTTGGATATTAGCAGTCCAGGTATTAACGCTTGTCACCTCCAGTATGGTCAGTCCAAGTTCTCCCCTCTAATGTTTTTAAGCAGAAATTCCAAAGTATTTAAGGCATCCATACACTTGAATCAGTCCCTTTTCCTTCTGGGCTGTCCCTCTGCATAGTTTTCCCCTAGCTTCTGAAGCTCCACACACGACTAGTGTCTCCCTAGCTTCAAGGTAGAGGCCTGTTAGGACCGATTTTTTTTTTTTTTTTTTCTGGGTCAAGGTTCATTGGAGCTATTATCTACTTAGTTCTAGGTCTGCCAAGAGTTAGAAGTACTCTTGGCCACGTTCTTGTCCTGGAGCTTTTTAGGTTTAGTGGGAATGTGCCCTCCTGAAATTCTGGCAGTTTACTTGGAGATGGTGTAAGGCTTCTGGGGGGTGGAGGTATGATTCCCATGCATTAATACTGCCTGGGCATGCTTTCAGTCCTAGGCGCTGGCCTCGAATCACAGCTTGAAGACTGGCCTTCAGATGTGGGTGGATGCTGTAGGCTGGGGTTCCACAAGGAGGCGGTAGAATGATACCCTCAGTCCCAAGTGGAGACTAGTAGCCAGGGGTTGACGTCACTACCTCCCATGCACAAGGGCTCAGCAAGCTGGAATTCGCTACCCTGAATGGAACAAAGTGCAGAATTGGGAAATGCTAGATTAGGTATAGGTGCCAACTGCATTCGTTTTCTGGGAAAAGGTTTTTCACATTAGCAAAAGCTAGCATCTCCAAACCTTACATTGCATTCACAAGTTTTGGGGAGGACAAGCTAATTCTTGAATCAGGGATGACTTCAGGAGCCAAAATGCAAATGGTAGGACTGACAAGGGGGAAGATGGAGAGGCCCAAAGAGAAGTGTTACACCTTCCTGTGGGTTGGGCTGCCCAGGCCAATTTTGGGTGATAGCCTGAGACTCCTGGTAGGAACTTTCCAGCCTTCCTTAGCCACCTTATCCTGTAAGGGCTGTTCAGTGAATCACCCCACCCCATGTCACGTTTGCGGTGTACCTACAGTCTCCTGGCCTTCATGGTCTTTGGTAGGTGTCAGAGGGCCCCCTCCAGGGTCTTCGCCCACTATGCCGTCCTGAGCTTCATCCCCAGCACCTGGGCCCTCACCCAGCTCCAGGATGGTTGGCAGGTGGCCCTGCTTCGGGGATCGCTTGCGTAGACTGAGTAGAAAGGGCTGGGGCAGCGAGAAAATGTCCACGTTGTTGCCTAGGTCGATCCACGTGACATTGGGGAACTTGCTGGGGTCCTTGAGTGTGTCTGTGAGGTCCCGCAGCAGAGCCCGGGTCAGCCGGTTGCCGTTGAGTGCCAGCGTGGTGAGGCGGGGCAATGTGCTGAGTGCCGGCAGCAGCTGCAGGACCATGTCGTCCGTCAGGCCCGTGAAGCCCAGCTCCACACTATCCACCTGCTCTCCACAGCGCTGCAGGTAGCTGGTCACGCGTTCCAGGTCACGGGGGGTCAGCGGGATGCCAGACAGGTCCACTGTGTTGTCCGGTGGGCTCCCGGCCAGGAGAGCCTTGAGGCTGAAGGGGAACCAGGACAAGCAGTTCAAACAACAGGGCAGGCCTTTTGCCCAGTCAGCTCTAGGACTCCAGGGATGAGAGCGACCAGGGACCTCTGGTTCCCTGGCACTACCCTAAGTCCCAGCTGGCTGCGTCCAGCTGTCAAAAGTCTTGGGCCACACCAGCAAGGAACATCTGTTTCTGCAGATTAAGGGTACATTTTGGGCCCCAAATGCCTGGGTTTGCATCTTTTCCCAACTGTGTGACCTTTTATTCTTGAACTTTTCTGTGCCTTAGGTATTTATCTGAAAAATGGAACTAACTGAAGTACCACGGGATTGTTAGATGAAATAATAAATGCAGAGTACTTAGAACAGTGCCTTTTGCAAGAGAGTGATGAATAAGTATTTGCGGCTGTCATTCATCATGTGGGCTGAGTTTCTGGCTTCCCCCCAAAGTGGTACAAGATCCCTGAGACCCCCTTTCAAGACCATCTTCCCCACCAGATGGGGGACGCTCATGAAGAGCCCTGTAGGATAGCAGGCAGGAGATCTGAGGCTGGTGGGAGCAGCTGACTACTGGAGGCTGAGGGCTTCCCACCCCTCCCATTCCTACCATCTGCCACCCTTCCTCTTCTTTCTTCCGCCTGCTCCTTGCTTTGGGACCAGAGCTCCCCATTCCCGGGTACCCCAGGTAAGCCTTGGGGCCCTAATTGGAAAAGAGAGGAGGTTTTGGTAGGTAGAGGGGGCTCACCTCCAAAGCATGTTAATACCGGCAGCCCAAGATCACAACGTGGACATCCTCTGGGCACAAGTGATGCCCCTGCGATCTAAAGCTGGAAGGCTGTTGCAGTTTACTCTCTTGCCTCTGACAGGGGGCCAGCCCCAGGGAATTTAAAAGTAAAGCTCTCAAGGCATGGCATCTAAGCACTGGGAGCACTGGCATCTGTTCAGCATGAGTTCAGTGTCATCAAGTAAAGGGGTGGGGATAGGGTAGACCCCCTCAGGTGACCACAACTCACCAGGCCTGTGGCTTCCTCTTCACCAGCCCCCGGTGCCGCCTCCACTGGGAGTGAGGGCTGAGGTGGTAGGTCAGCTGCCGGCACAGTTTCTCCATGGCTCCCAGGGAGTCGCCTTCCTGCAGGACAAGCATAGGTGGTGGCTCCCTGAGTTGCTGGAGCAGACTGGGGGCGAGGCCCAGACCCTACTTCCAGCCTCTCCACAGGAAGGGCACCGCAGCCTCAGCTGAGCTGGGGACACCTGCTCTGCTGGCTCAGGTGGGTGCCCTTTGCAGAGAGCAGGGGTTGAAAACTGATCTACGCAATGGTTGTAGTTTCTGCAGTGTGTTGCTATCGAGATTTAGCTAAAGGTTTGGATTCCAGGTGATATGACAATTGACTGGAATTGACTGCCAGCTGACCCCTGAGCCAGGTTCACAGTGGTCCCCACTCCCCAATCCAGGGCCATTCTGCACATTCATGTGCTCACAAATATTTACTAGCACCTCCTAGGCACCAGGCGCTTGTCTTAGGAGCTGGGGACATAGCCATAAACAAATATCCTTGCTCTTGTATTTCACATAGTAAAGAGGAAAGTGAAATACCAGTGCCTCAGAAGGTGACAGTATTTGGAGACAGGATCCTGAAAGAGGTAAAAGGCAATAGGGGTAGGTCCTAATCCAATGACTTGTGTCCTCATGAGAAGAAAGTAGGGCACATATGTACAGAGGAAAGACCATGTGAGGACACAGTGAGAAGATGGCCATCTTATAAGCCAAGGGGAAGCCTTTTAAGAAACCAGTCCTGCTGACACCATCTTGGACTCCCAGTGCCCAGAATGATGAGAACATACATTTCTGATGTTTAAGTGGTATTTTGTTATGGCAGCCCTAGCAAATTAATACACGGGGTTAAAAGGATGCAGCAGAGAGATATTACAGGGGCTCTAACTCTGTCTCAAGGGAAGTCAAGTCAGCTGTCACTGTGAGTAAGTGGCCAAGTGTTCCTGCCAGATGGCCCAGTAAAAAGGGCCAGAGCCAGGAGGTGCCAGAGCTCAGATGCCCCTGGTTTGGGGCATCCCTATCAGGCCTGTGTAAAGGGCTGAAAGTGACAGATGACTGTGGAAACACAGAATGGAAAAGGTGTGTGCTAGGGAGGGGAGATGAGATGGAATCTGGGCTTTGGACTGGGGACCTGGGTAGCAGGCAAAGGGCGGGACTGAGAGCTGACAGCTCATTTGGGGCCATGCTACATTTGAAGGGTTCATGGGCACTCCACCTGGGAGGTGCAATTGGATTTATGGGGCTGGACACAGTCATCAGCACCTGGTGAACATCTTGTCTAGTGAATGAGCCTGGGGGAAGGCAGGGAAGTTGCCACATCAAAGGGGCCAAGTCACTCTGGGCAGCAAGGGACAGAGAAGGGTTAGAGACGCAGGAGTACCAGAGCATGGGTACCAAGAAGGGGTCAGGTATCCACGGAGGTCACTGGCATGCCAAGGAGGAGGCCTTAGCCAGCAGAAGCTCAGGGAGGACTGGGGAGAAGGTCAACTTGGAAGGGAGCGCTCAGGGAGGTGACAGGGGCTCTCTGGCTGTCACTTTGATATCACCGGGTGCTTGGAAAACCCCCATTACAGCCTGGCCACTTCCAGTGGTGGGTGGGCAGCTCCAGCATGGGGGCTGGGAGTTAAAAGTCCACTAGGTGATTCCCTTGTGCCTCCTTGGTAGATTTGACTTAAGGACTAGATGCATCAGCAGAGGCTGGGGGATCTGGTAGTCTGTGCAAATTCACTCCTGGGAACACCCTGAGTCAGAACGCTACCAGTGTCCCACAGCACCTGTTCCAAAGCTGCAAATTGAGCTCCTCTATTTCCTTCACAGGGTTTCCAAAATCCGGGCTATGCACTCTCATTCTGGGCCTGGGGAGCTGGGTCTTAAAAGGAGGAAACAGAGGAAAAGAGGCGACAAAGCCACTGCCGCCGCAGTGCGCCAGCATTACCACAAGGGGGCAGCCATGCGCAGACGACGCAGGGGGTAGATCCGCTGCCCAACAGGGAGACGGAGCCAGCCAGTCGCCTCATCTACTATACAGGGACACTATGCTCTGCGTTCCTGGTGATAAATCCCATCTTTCACTTAGCTTTGTTCAAGGTATTTTAGTAATTTGCAACCAGAAAAGCCTTAAGTGAGTCCATTTAATTTTTCCCTAACTCCATCACTTTTGGAAGACTTCTCCGGTCCTTCCTCCTGCGGACAACAGGATTAAAACAAAGAGGCCTGGCCCAGAGGTAGAGGAGTAAGAGGTAGGGAAAGACGAGGGGACAGCCAGGGAGGGCGGAGGCAGTGCAGTTCCAGAGAAACAGCTGCCTCTCAGGTGCAGAGCGGCCACCCTCTCCTAGTGCAGCCCTGGCAGGGAACTGCGACAGCAGACACAGCGAGTTGTGGGCACGTGGGTCGACCTGCCAACCCCACCTCTCTGCGAACTTCTGACAGTGGTGCCGCCTAGCAGCCCTTTGTGAAAGTGGACCCCAGAACCCACTCACAGCTGATTGGTTCAGCAGCGGGCACTGACACAGGGTAGTCAATCAGCCCTCCCCTTGGAATCCGACTTGAGGTGGAGAAACACCTCCCACCCTCTGGAAAGGGTCGGGGGCTTGCCAAACTAGGAGCTAACTGGGAGCTACCAGCAGCCCTATTTCCTGTCACCTTCATGACATGGGAGAGGGAATGAATAGGAAGGCAGGGTGAAGCAGAGGGTGGACAGACAGACGTCTGCACTGTTTCCTCTGTCCTTCCTGTGCTTCTTTGCTGCCTTTGGTCCCCAGAAGACTCCAAAGTACATAAATGATCCAATTTGCCTTTGGAGATTTTGCCCTGACTGCTTCCAGGGCACAGAGGGCAGGGAAATAAGAGCAAAGACTTAAGAGGCTAGTAGAAAGCTATGGCCCAAGGTGGGGGCAGGGAGAGGGGTGTGGTGGTGGCGGCGGGTGTGTGTGTCATGGAGAGCAGCACACTGCACAGGCGCATTAGGGAACTAGGAGAGTCGGGACTTAACACCTGTGGTGGAGAATGTGGGTGCTGCTCCAATCCACATCCCCCTTGAACCCACTTTTCCCTGCCCTGCTTTGCAGTGGTTTCCTGCTGGCAAGTTCAGAGAGACAAATACCTGGGAGTACACGTCATTTGGGCAGCCTTTCGCTTTGATCAGTGCAGGCTCTGGAAAACCCAGGCCCCCTTCCTTGGTTTAGACAATCCTGTGAGTCACTTACACCTGTGTCCCCGAGGGGCCGCCCGCTATGAGCACCTAGGTTGAGCACGCCTGCCTTCCCCTGGGAGCCCTCCTTCAATAACTACTTCATACACAGCCTCATTTTAGCTTCTGTCTGTGGAGCACCTGACTAGAAAGGGCGCATTAGATGCGCTGGGAGAGGTTGGGCTGCAGGGAAGGAAGGAATCTCTGAACATTTTGGTTGGATGATCTGTGCAAATAGTAGAATGAGTTTTAGGCGGGCGAGGGGTGAAGAGTTTAGGGAGGAAATGTCCAAGAGGTGGGTGACTTTCGTGTTTGAAGCTGGGCTGCAGACAGAGATTTGGGATTCATCATTAGCTGGTCATGGGCAGGATGGAGTTTTGCCTGTCCCCTTCTTAGGGGAGGACAAGGACCCATCTCTTTCTAGGGCCTTGCGTTAACTCAGCTGAGATACAAAAGAGGGTTTTTGGTTGGTTGAGAAAAAAAGATGGAACTCATTTAGTAGGTGATGCTAAGAGGTGGTCATCTTAGCACTGGGAAGGGATGCTTGGAGATGCTTCACCAAGGAGATTGAACCGCAGCTGATTGAGACACCCTCAGAGCTGATGGTTTGATACCTCAGTCTACAACCTCTAGGCCCACAACTTGGGCTGATCTGAAATTCTCTGATGAAATTGCTAAGAGTAAGAAGCCTTAGTCTGCCCTGAGTCAGCTCAGGCAGCTGAGTAGGTGTAGGCGCTACCCCCTGACCACCAGTTTGGAGACTCAGAGCCAGGACCTCCCACCCAGCCTCAGCCACAGTGGGGAGAACCTTTTAAAAGGGCCTCCTCTGCCATAGGGACTTGCACATGGACTGGTCAATCCCCTCCAGGGATGTTGACTTGGCTTTGGTTGGCTCTGGGAACTGCGTTGAAGGCCAGCCTATTGTTCTCTAAGATTCTGAGCCCAGAGGAGTTGGGGCTCAGGACTGCCTCTTGCCACTGTCCCACAATTGACTTGTGAGGTCAGAGCACCCTGCTTGGCATGTGATCAGGGCTCACTGATTAGATTGGTTAGTTACACCTTGGCTTCTGCGCACAGGTGCTCAGCTGTACCAAACACATGTTAGTGCTTCTTAAGATTCATCTCACTGATCTCTAAACACAGCTCTAGAGGTGCATGCGCCTGGTGGCTCAGGTTTTAAGCAGGCACCTGGGGCTCAGTCCACATACAGCCCAAGGACCCGGGGCCACTGCTGGGGTCTGGAGAAACAACTGAAATGAACAACTAAATAAATAAAAAGTACTTCTCCCTCCTCCCTTGCCTTCCTGCCTGCCTGCCTTCATTCCTGTCTGATTTCCCTTCTCTTTAAAAAACAAAACAACTCTAGGAGAAGGTATTGTTCTGCTCACTTTAGAGTTGGGGGAAAGTTCAGTTAAGTGACCTGAGAAAGATTACATGTGTTCAATGAACTGAAGTTCAATGAGCTTCTCTCCCTAATTCCTGTGTTCATCCTAATCGTAATGTGATGGTGTCTGGAGGTAGGGCCTTTGGGAAATGATTAAGTTTAGATGAGGCCATGAGGGTTATGAGAAGAGGCCAGAGAGCTTGCTTGTATTCTTTCTGCCATATGAGGACACAGCGAGAAGGAGGCTGGCTGCAAACCAGAAGAGGGCCCTCATCAGAACCTGTCTGTCCCTGCTGGCACCCTGAGCTGAGATTTTCAGCCTCTAGAGTTGTGAGAAATAAATGTGTGGTTTACAAACCACCCAGTCAATGGGAAATTATTAGAGCAAGCTTAGCCCCTATGGACAAGCCAGGATGGCCTCTCCAGTCTCCGCCTAGATGACAGGGTAGGATCTTGGGCCTGCCCCTCCTCCTGCCCGCTTGTCTCCTGGGGTCTGATATGGTCAGTGGACCACCTGAAGGCCCTTCCTGTGTGGAGGGAGGCAGGCACTCAGGTTGCTCCCACACAGACCCTTTTCCCTTTGGCTATATCCAGAGGTCTAGTACCTGAGCAGCAACTGGGTCCTGCCCATCACTAGGGTGCAAATAACCTCTGGAGTTCTCACCGGGGTGTAACCTATCTCAGCTCGTTTAATTACTTCCTCTACTCTAAAATGGGCATAAAAATAATCTCTCTCTTAATGAGTTGCCCTATAACCTGTCACCCCTCCCCTGTGGGCATGCTCTAGAAAAGGCAGGCCCCGCAAGGCCTCCTACTGACCCCAGTCCCAGCTTCCCCAGCTGAGCCAGGTGTAACCTGAGAGTGGCCAGGGTGGCTCCTGGTACTAGTTCCTCTTCTCTGGGTCCGGAGGCTCCCGGTCTACACCCTCGTTAGGGACTTTTCACCACCGTGCTGTATCTGAACGCGGCGTCCATGTCTCTAACTGCATCCTGTCACCACCCCACTCCCTGCCCCTGCCCCCGCCCAGCCCAGCTTCTGGCCCTCTACAGCTAGTACTGCCAGTGCCCATCTCGAGTCTTGGCACAGAGAGCCCACAAACCAAAGAAAGCTCCTAGACAAAGCCCCAGCTGGAGGCTCAGCCCCTGGGCGAACACGTTCAAGTCTGTGTCCAGGCTGTCATAGGCGGGCTTGAGGACCACCCCTCCCTGGAATCCTAGATCTTTCCCCAAAGTGGAAGCTTTCCACCAGCACTTTTTGGGCCTGCTCTGACTTCCTGCCCCTGCCAGAGGGAGTGCTGCTTTTGGAAATTGCTGGCACCTGAGGAACAAACAAGAAGGAGCTATAAGAGACAGACGCTCAGGTGGTGGAGCTGCCCCACTCTGGGCTCCTCTTCAGGGTCCTGACGATAGGTCTGCATGAGCAGGCCTGGTGCTCAGCAAGGCCCACCGGCCCCCTCACCTGTGGAGCAGCAGGAACAGGGCAGACCCCCACACCCAGAACTGGACTGAGTAGCACCTGCAGAGCCTGATGAGTCCTGGAGATTGACCTCCCAGGCTCGGGGGGCCAGGCAGGAAGTGGCCATAAGTAAAGTGGGTGGGTGTAAATGACACTTAACCTCAGAGGGGAAGGCAGCTGGGAGTGGTGGGGACTAAGACAAACTGGAGAGGCTCCTGCAGGGTTGCTAGACTTATACAGCACCTCTGTGCAAATAAGGCAAAGTCATAGCTTAATGGGAAGAGAGACAGCTGCACTTTAACTCTCCCCTGTCCAGCCCCTCTGCCCAGTCTCCCGGATCTGCAGAGCACAACCTACACAACTGTACATGGTGATATGGTGGCTTTACCTAGCAGGGGTGGCTACTCAATTCCAGACCTTTAAGAATGAGGGCTTTAGGTTGCTGGAGTTTCCAATGTTTCTGCCGAATATAGGGATTGTATGAATATTCCAATTTAAAGATGTTAGCAATGAATCCAGATTTAATGCACCCCAAGGGCCAAACAACACCTATGCTGCAGTAACCATGTGTAACCTTCATCACAGACGCTGGGCCTCAGGACAAGGAGGGTGCCTCATGAGGGGATCTGTTCTCTTGGGGCCCAGGCAGCACTGAGCAGCCCTCCTTCAGTACTAAGCTGCCCAGTAGGTCTCACACCTGGAACCTGGCTGGCTCAGATTACTGGGGCCCTACCGGCTTGGGGCAGTGGATGTAGCGGGCCAGGCTGATGATGAGGTCGTGTGTGATGGGGTCCACCAAGTTCCTGAAGCTGGCGTAGCGGTACAAGACGTCATCCAATGAGGTCGACTCCATGCCTAGGTCCTGCAGGAAGGAAGGATGCCCAGAGGTCAGGGGTGGCCCATTCTGCCCACTCACCTACCCAACAGCCTCCTGGAGGCAGTCAGCCTCCCCTACAGCCTGGGCACAGGAGGAAACCACCTTCAAAGAACTTCTCACCTGCTAGGAAGCAGCTCCCCAGGAGGCCAGGACAAGCCTGCTTATCTCTGAGCCAAGGAGGGACCTGCAGCAGCAGCTTCTGCTGACACAGCCTTTGGGGTTCATGGGCCTCTCCCAAGGAGAGCCCCAACCTTTGTCCCTCTTGCTCTCTTGAGAGTGAAGCCAAGCGGGGCTGGCACAGGGCTAGTGGCTGCTTCTCCAGCCAGGGCAAAATCTGGAAACAGATGCATAGCAAAACTCCCTGGCCTTTGCCAGCATCATGTGTTGCCATTGATTTGTTTTCTCTTTGCTTCTGAGGTCATTTTTACTGCTCCTTCTGTAATAACCCAGTCTCAGTGTTCCTTTGCCTTGGGAGTGACTGAGTTATGGAGTTCAAAGCTGCTAGATCTTCAACGGAAAACCCCACAGAGGCTCTCTAAGAAAGGTATCAGCTGAGTCCTCCTAATGGGAGGAGTGGGAGATGGAGACAAGTGTCACTGAGTGAAATGGTTGCAAAAACTGCTTGGCCAGAGGTTCCCCAAGTCTGGGGAAGGACAAGATTTTGGGGGCCCCTATAGGGGGCTTCTGCAGAAAGTCCTACTTGCCAGCAAGGGACCCCATGGACTTGGCCAAGAACTATGATGTATGGACTAGGATCCATGGGCCCTGCTCTAAATGTTCTGATCTGTATAAGCCCTTAAGATTTCTGGACAAGCCTCGGGAAGAGCAGGCCCCCTCCAACATTACTAAGCTCGAATTTCTCACAAATGATGGCAGAAGGAGCTTGAATTGCTTTAGACAGGTAAAGAAACATGATTTTCTACCCTAGAGTGTTGGACTAAACTTCATGCCTCCTCTCTGTGAAAGAGCATGGCATGTCTTCTGTCTTTTCCAAACCCTCTTCCCCAATTTTTATTGTCCTTGGTGTGAGTTGTGGTTCCTGCTCCTTGCTGCATGCTCTGTACAGACTGGCAACGATGACATTGATGACGGGGACTGCCCTCACCTGATCTTGAGGTCAAGGACCACTGAGGGTGGGCAGGTAAGGCAGACATTACTCATTTTTGTTACCCTCATCCTGAGCTCTCAAAGCCCCTAAACCACATGTGGAGGTGCCCACACCCCAGAGGAGGCTCCAGCCGGGTTACCAGGGCCCAGCAATGGGGGAATGTGAGGGTCACTGCATGAGACCCAATGGGGGTTTGTTCCCTGCATTTTGGTGGGATATTCAGAACTTTTTAAAAAGGCCTTCCCAAGGTGCTATTTAGAAACCCTGGGAAAGCAAATAAGCAGGTAAAATTCCTAATTTACGAAGGAAGAAACCAACATTCAAAGTTGCTAACTTCGACTGTCAGAATTCCAGCAAGGATGGAGGTGGTCCTATGCCTCAGTTGGGGGTTGTTTCTGATGGATGGCTCTGCCTTATCTACCACGAGGGTGAGCTGGGCAGGAGGGAGGCCTGAGGACAGAGGGACGGCCCTGTGGTTTGGAAGCTGACATTCCTAGGAGCAAAGAAAGGTATTTGCCAGATGGCACCAAGCCCTCTGTCCCTGTAGAAGCCTCTATGAGCCCACACTCCGCGTGGTCCTACCTGCCCCAGAGAGAGGTCCTTTGTTTACTACTCCTTGTTAGAAAGAGTTTCAACCTTCATGGAAGACACCTGGAGGACAGTTACGGGCTTTGTTTTCCACTGAGCAGGAATGAGACCTGAGGCAAGCTGTCATGCCCTGCAGGTTCTCTGGTACTGAAATGATTTCCTGGGACCTTGATCCAGGGGCTCTGGTGTGACTGCGACGGAGAGGCTTCTGTTAGACCCAGTACACACTGTCTTGGAACCTCTGTCCCTGCCCTGGCTTGTTCATCCCTCAGCTAGGTCTGCATTCAGCAAACTACTCAATGCCACTGAGCCCCAGTTTTATCTAGAGAATAGGGACAGTGACCCTGTGTCACTATGAGAGAAATAAAACTAAGTAACACATGTAAAGTCTCCAGCAGCAAAGAGTTCTCTTTCTCCCTCCCCAGCCCTCCCCTGCCCTCCAATCTTAATACAGAAGGTCTTAACCTCTTGAACCACAGACCATTTGAGAATGTGACAAAAGTCATGATTTCTTTCCCTAAAAACACAAGGAGTCAGGGTAAGACAGGGAGATCGGTGCAGACAATGTTCGCCGGCCAAGGAGATACCATGACCTTAGGACAGCAACTATGACCCAGTGCTGTGCAAAAGTGCTGACCCGGCCCTCCAGGGGGCAGGAAGCACAGGAAGAGGGAAAGTCACAGGGCATGAGTTCTAGGGTCTCAGAAAGCCAATGTGGTAAAAGGGCCAAAGTCCCCCTTCCGGGGGCAGGAAGGTGGGGGTGGGGTGGGGGAGTATGGAAATGGAAGGGTCATTGGTTCTAATGGGTAGAGGCTGAATTTGCAGCCACAGAACAGAAGCAAGGACTTAGTTTTCTTTTCCTGTCTGTTGTACAGGCTGGGCTGCCTCTCTGTGGGTTGTCGACTCACTGGGAGCCTCTGCCTCCCTCTGCTTCTCTAGTGTTCCCCTTTCTGCGCTGTGTACCCCTACTCTAGGACCTATGCCTGGTCAGCTGACTCCGATACCCCTGGGAGAAGGCACAGGATCCGACGCTCTGTCTAAACCCCATCTTGCTGTAAGTCATGGGCAAGAGACAAGATTCTTCTCTTTTGAGATCTTCCTCCCCATATGTGAAATGGGTAGATAAAATGCACTAGTTGTTACCAAATTGTGTTCCATGATTGTGGGGCAGATGGTGAGAAGAGAGGTCAGAGCAGCCTTGAGAGCTGCCCTTGTCCTTTAGTTCAACCCCTCACCACCCATGGGATAATTGTTGGGGTTTCTTGTGCTCCTACCAGCCCTGCCTGTCCCCTGCTCCCACCTGCCTCACCCTCCCCGAAGCTTTCACAGCAGAAGAGGCTGTCACTGGGGCCAAAGACAGGCTTACACCATGTGCTGAGGAGCATACTAGTGAATTTTTTTGAATTGGAAGCAATTAGGAGACAGAAGATCCAAGAATGGTGATGTTTTTCCCTAATTATCTATTTCCCTGAAAAACGAAAAAAGTGTTCTCTGGTGGTCTAGGAGGTAGGAGGGAGGAGAGAGCCTTATCACCCAGGCTAGGAGTTGCAAGATCTATTTTTGATATTTGTGTAGATAAAACCAGCAAAATTTCTTTTTCTTTCACACTACAAAGTTCTTTGTTCTGTTTTTTTTCTGCTAAAGGCATCGCCCCCTTTCTAGAGACTATAAAACCTCACTAGAATGACCAGGTGACAGGTTCCATTATCCCATATGTGTGCTGGGCACATAATTAAAGTGTATCTTTTCTCTCGCTAATCCCTCTTGTGTCAATTTAATTATTTTCCAGCCATATGGACCTAGAAAAATATAGGAAGATTAGCTTCCTCCCCAACACTAGCCCATC
The DNA here is from genome assembly GCA_004363575.1 of Solenodon paradoxus. Classification (NCBI taxonomy): domain Eukaryota; kingdom Metazoa; phylum Chordata; class Mammalia; order Eulipotyphla; family Solenodontidae; genus Solenodon; species Solenodon paradoxus. Next base: position 31,159 of record RJWH01006921.1, on the reverse strand, counting down.
CTGGAAGGACAAGAAAAGTTCAGTTGCTGGGGCCTGCCCTTGTGTCTCAGGCAGCTAAGACAGCTGGAGTGTGGACCATGTAAAGCCCAAGGTTCTGGGTTTGCTACGCAGGACTTGGGGGAAACCCCAGCATAAACAACTAAATAAATTAAAGTGCTTCCTCATCTTCTCCCTCCCTTTCTTCCTTCCTTCCTCTCTTTAAAAAAAGAAAAGAAAAGAAAGGAAACCTCAATTGCTAACTCAGGAGGCTGGGGCAGATCTGGGAATGTGGGGAAGGTCCTGCCCCTCTCTCCAGCTCTCAGGTCACTCTGAGTGCCCCAGCTGCTGACAGTGGCCCAGTCTCTCTGGGCTGCTGTTCTGAGTTCAGTTACTAGTTGCTGCAGAGGGGGAAGGAAGTAAAGTGGGGAGGACAGTCTTCCTAGAAAGACAGCCATGGCCCTGCCTGCTGCCATCAGGGTAACTGTGAGTCATGGCCATGCCCTCTGTGAATTCCAGCTAGGGGGACTCTGGAAGGTCCTGGCCTCTGGGTTACTAGAAGTTGAACAGGGAAACTAGATGGGGACTAGATAAAGGCTGCTGTTCTTTTTAGTGCTTTACTTCTTCAGTCCCACCTAACACCACAGAATGCTTGTGCTGCTTTGAGGCACCTCATGTGTCTCTAGGACTTGAGATCACATTCAGCCTCCTTGGTGTCACTGCAGGTGGCTGCTGGCTCTGTCATGACTTTGTATCGAAGGCCCACATGCTGCCATCAGGGACCACCAATGCTCTGCTCCACTCTGCTCTCCAGAGAGGATGCAGGGTGGATACAGTGCAAGAATCAAATCCATGTGTGACTGCTCTGGGCCACCCTGAGCATGGCTTTGACCTTGAAGGGGCTGGTCTATCTTGCAAACTAAGAGGCAGTGGGGACAGCTTCCTCATGATGGGTCTAATGGCTACCAGCTTTAGGAGCTGAGCATACCGATGGCTCCTCATCAGAAAGTCTGGAAACATTAGCAGGTGAGCTGGTGGCCTAGCAGATAGGACAGATGCAGTCCACATAAATCCTAAGGACCCAGGTTCAAGATTTAGAGCTAGGGGTGCAGAGCGATGGAACAACCAAGATGAACAATTAAATAAAATAAATGCGCCTTCCTCCTCTTTCATCCTGCCTGCCTACTAGCCTTCATCCTGGACCTTTCCTTAGACATATCTCTTTCCTATGTGAGCTTATTATTAATTTTAAATGGATGAATAAATAAATCCTTAAATATATTTCTTTTGATTTCTTTGTTTTTTAAAGAGAGGAAGGAAGGAAAAGAGGAAGAAGCATTTTTTTTTTTTAAAGAAAGGAAGGAAGAAAGAGGGGAAGAAAGCACCTTTATTTATTTATTTTATTTTTGATTGTCATCCGGCCTCCAACCCTCTTTGGACTTTACATGGTCCAGGCCCCAGTCACTGACATAGTGCCTGAGTCACCAGGACACACTTGTTTTGATTGTTAATACACTTAGTAACTTCCATTAGATCTAACTTACAAAAAAGAAAACCTCTTTGAGTTCCTCGATAATTTTAAAGAACATAAAAGTTCTGCCCTTGTGGTTCAGGAGGCTAAGACACTGGTGTGTGGATCACATGCAACCCAAGCACTCAGGTTCGAGACCTGGGGCAGGAGTGAAAAACCAAAATAAGAAACTTAAAAAATCATGATGTTTCTTTCTCCTCTTCTTCCTTTCCTTCCTTCCTTCCTTTAAATACTTCTCCTCTCCTTTCAAAAACAAAGTTTCTTCACACGGTCCATCAGTCCACTTCTGGGTATGAATCCAAAGGGAATGAAAACAGGCTATGAAGAAATGTTTGTACATCCATACTCACTGCAGCATTAGTTACAACAGCCAAGATAGGGAAACAACTTGTGTCCATCAATGAATGGATGGAAAAAGATGTATATACGTACAGCATATTATTCAGCCATGAGAAAAAGGAAATCCTGCCAATTACAACAACATGCAGAGAACCTGATGACATTAAGCTGAGATAAGCCAGACAGAGGAGAACAAATACTGTACGGTTTCTCTTATATGTGGAATCTGAAAAGAATCAAACTCAAAACAAAACAAGTGAGATGGTGATTACCAGGGGCCGGGGGAACGGGGGTGTTGTTTCAGTGTCTACTTGCAACTAGCAGACAAATAAGTCCTAGAGCTCTGACACACAGCACAATGATTGTAGACAACAAAATCACATTATAAATGGTAAACTCCTGGAGACTAGATCTCTTATTTTTTTCTTTTTTAAGGAAAGGTGCAGGTGGGAATGAAGGAGAGCAGAGAGAGGCAGGCAGGCAGGCAGGCAGAGAGAGAAAGAAAAAGCACTTTTATATATTTCAGCCGTTTATCTTCACTGTTCTACCCAGCCCTGGGTCTTGAACCCAAGACCTTAGAATGTACATGGACTGCACCGAACCTGTTCCACACAGTGTGACAAGACTAGGTCTTAATTGTTCCCACCACTAGGTGAAATGATAATCATGTGACACTACAGAGGTGTTAGATAATGCTATGATGGCAAACATTTTGCAATATAATTGTATCAGATCAATATACTGTATAACTTATAGAATGTTATATGTCAATTATATCTCAATTGAAAAAAAATATTAAGGAATCCTGAAAACAAAAGAAGTTTGAGAGCCACTGGGTTAGAAGAATGGGGTCTTCTGGGAGGAAGGGGCTAACTGAAGGTTGGGGAGCCAGGTTAGCAACTGGGGAACCACTGGGAAAGGTTTATCTTTGCAATTTTGGGTCCTGGGGAAAAACGCCCGTGGGACGCACAGCTAGCTGTGTCTCCTCTACCGCACTGCCCCATCCTCAGCACGGCTCCGTCTGCAGGCATAGCTGTAGGGGTGCCGGGGGTCCAAGAGACGGAAGTTGTGACACGGCTGGTGTCTGGGAGAGGGAACAACAGTCAATTCAAAGCTCTGGCCCTGGACTTTCAACCCAGGAGCAATGGGGACTAGGACTGAAGGTACCACCCGAAGGGCGATCCAGGACCTAGACAGGGGGCTGGTTGGCTGGTCACAAGAGATCTCAGCAACTGTCTTCCTGCGAGTCCCCCTGGTCTTTGTTGGTATACTGGAGTTTTCAGATACATGTTACTCATATGTGTGTGCGTATTTATGTAGACACGCATATATGCATTAAAATTACTCTGTCATTAATAAAACTGGCCTTTTTCATTAGAATTTGGCAGAGAGTTGGCTAAGGGTACAAACTCACTGCTAGTTCAGTACTGCTCCAGCCCTGACTCCACCCACGCTGCACTGGTGGTCCTGAACTGCTGGAGACCATCATGTGCTACGAGTTTTGCCCTGGGGGAAGGCATAGATGGTGGTTTCTTTTTGGAGCTTGAGTTCTGAAAAATCCTTTCTTTTGAGTTGCATCTGAAGACAACCTGGCTAGACAGTTATTCCCTTCAAAACACGTAGTTCCTAGGCTGCCCTCTGACACTGAGCATCACCGACCACTTGGGCTGCCTGATTTTTGTGCCTTTGGTTACTTTTTCTTTGCCACTAGTTTCTGGCTGTTCTCTTGGACAGTCCCAGAACATGTCCCATTCCACACAGGCAGCCCCCAAAGCAGCTGACACCTTGATAACAACCTCTCAGAATAACAAAAGAGGCATCCCTTTGGGATGTCCCCTCAAAAACTCCTGAAATCCATTTCCTATCTCTCCTGAACCTCCAACTGTCTCCCCAGTTTCTTCATCTCCACCCCCACAAAGTCTCTCAGCACCCAGTCCTCCCCTCTAATACATATTAACTTTTCTGGTCAATCCAGTTCTTAGAGCACAAAAGGTCCCCCCAAAAGAAAAGAACAAGCATTGGTTAGGACATGGAGAGGCTGGCATGCTGGTGCGCTGTTGGTGGAATGTAAAACAGTAGTCACGGTGGAAAACAGTATGACAATTCCTCAAATCCAATTAAAAATAGAATTATCATATGATCTAGCAATTCTAAGTATATACCCAAAAGAATCGAAAGCAGGAACTCAAACAGATATTTGTACACACACATGCTTGTAGCAGCATTAGTCACAAGAGCCAAAATGTGGAAGCCACCCATCAAGTGTCATCCACTTTGATGGATAAGTGGATAAACAAACATGCTGCTGTACATGCGCACAACGGAATTCATTCTGTCATAAAAAGAAACGGAATCTGATCAATACTCCAACATGCATGAACCTCGAGGGCATTGTACTGAGTGAAATAAGCCAGTCACAAAAGGTCAAATGTTGTATGATGCCATGTATAGATGGTACCTGGAATTTTCAAATTCAGAGAAGACAGAAGTAGAATAGTGCTTGCCGGAGGTAAGGGGTATGGATGAATGGGAGATTGTTTTTTATTTGGTACAGTTTTTGTTTTGCAAGATGAAGAGTCCTGCAGACTGGCTGTACACCAATGTGAATGCACTTATCCCTACTGAATTGTAAAAAGAAATGATAGTAATTTTTTTTTTTTTTATTAAGGAAGGGTACAGGCAGGAATGAAGGCAAGGAAAGTCAGACAGGCAGGAAGAGAGAAGAAGTGCCCCACTTATTTATTTATTGCTTTTCTTGGCTGTTCCTGCTGGTCGCTGGACATGAACCCAGGACCTTGGGATGTATGTGGTCTGCACCCGATCCCTGCTCCACCAAGGTGTGCCAAGACCGTCAGTTTTATGTGATGTGCATTTTACCACAAGGCAGACAATAACAAGGTCCCAAGACCCAGGCAAGGCAAACACACCTTCCTGAGATAGGAGGGAGACAAAGAAGGAGGCATGTCATGTGTTTCTGGCCATATTCTTTTCTGCCTATCACACTGGGTTTTTGTTACGGTGTTAGGGATGTTTTCGTGGAATTTATCTTTGGTGTTGGCATCCTGTCTGTAACTATAACAGAACATTTCAGCCTGTCTTCATCAGGAAAACCAACATTAACTCTCATCGTCTTCTGATTTTGTTTCACACCCTTCCCATACTACACTCTCAGTCATACGACATGATCTCATGTTCTGAGCATCAACTCTACTTTCAACAACTTCAGCAATGGCTGAATTTTGGCCGGCAATTCATTCTTTTGCAATTCTTATTTTGCTCATCAACATCCTTTTTTGTCTCACTCTATTTTTCCCCCCATGTCAACTTGGCCTTTTTGGGTGGCATTTTGTTCTTTTCTCTAAAGTTGCTATTTCTTCCAGATTCTGCTGTAAGTCATTTTCAGAGGTCAGGGCTCAGCTTCCATAGTATTCACCTTACACTCAGGGTTTCTTCCCCACTTGCTCAGTTGAAGGGGGCTTCTTCCAGTGAGACCCATGTCTGTCAGCAGGTCACTGTGAAACTGTGATTTATAATGATATATATACTTGGTCTCTGTCCAGTTTTGGGTACAGCGCTCCTAAAAGCTTTGGAATTTCCTAAATAATAAAAGCAGTAGAGGTGTTTTCTGTTATAGTAACGTGTTGACTTTTGGGGAAGCACCTGAAAATGGGGACTGGTTATCAAGAGAACCAATCATGTGATTAGAAGGTTGGAACTTCCAGTAACAACCCTCCCCCCCACTGCCCCAGTCCCCCTCAGGGAGGGGAGAGGGACTGGAGGTTGAATCAATTGCCAACGGCCAATGATTTAACCAATTATGTCTATGTAATAGAGTCGCCATAAAAACCCCAAAGAGTGGGGTTTGGAGAACTTCCAGGTTGGTGAACATGCAGTGTACCCAAAGATACGAAGTCCCACACCTTCCCCCAGACCTGGCCCTCTGCCTCCCTTTGAATTGGTTATGCTTGAGTTATATTCTTTATAATCAACTGGTAATTGAGTAAATAAAATGTTTCTCTGAGTTCTGTCAGCTATTCTGGTAAATTACTCAAACCCAAGGAGGGGGTCATGGGAGCCTCTGACATGCAGATCTGGGGGTGATGGGACACGACAACAGCCTGGATTTGGGATTGGAGTCTGAAAGGGAGTGAGAGGCAGCCTGTGGGACTGAGCCTTTAAACAGTGAAATCTGATGTCATCTCTGGGTAGTGTCAGAACTGAGTTGAACAGCAGGACACTCAGCTAGTGTCTGAGAATTGCTTGCTATGGACACTCCCCCACATTAACAGTGGTGACTAGAATCTTGACCTTGTTCAATGGTTGCCTCCCTGGGTCAAAGTTGAGTCCTTAACTTCAGGCTCTGGCTTGTGAGGAGCCCAGCATGGAGCCCAGCCTGGAGCCCAGCCTGGAGCTCAGCCTCAGATTTTGAGCCAGTGTGACTCTGATCTTGGGAAGGGACATCTCACCCATCCCCACAGCCTGGATCTCCCATCCTCACAACAGTAAAGTACATGGAAATCCATAACAGTGTCCATATCCTGGGGACTTTTCTCACCCCTGGCAGAGCCCAGGGGCCAACTCTGGGATCGGACTCTGTCCTGCCCTTTACTCTTCATGGTGGCTCCTGAGAGCTGCTTCCTCTGCAAGGATGCAGAACGAAGTGTGGGGGAGGAGCGCAGTGAGGGGAGGGTGGCAACAGCCTTCTTTCTACCCACTAATCATCACTAGTGTGTGAAAGGGGACTCTATGACTGAAGTCCTTAGATGGAGGGAAAAAATGGACCTTCCTCCCTTTCTTTGGGAGGTTTGATTCCCCAGGGAAGATGGAACCAGCTCTATCTTAGAGAGGAGGTTCCTTCCAGACTGTCTACCTGTCTTTGTTGTCACTGTTTTTCATCTTTTTGGGGGTGTCTCTTCTTAGGAACTTTCAGGGAAAGCTGGAAAAAGTCTCCTGGGAGGCTGCCAGGCACACTGCTATTTTAAACCACCACTACCCCCTTCCCTTTTCAACTCGAGGTTTTAAACCCATTCCCAGAAGGCAGGCCCCGCGGGAAATTAGCTTATATCGGTCTCTCTCCTCCAGGCATGACTCCACAATTTTTGTAACAACAGAGCCAAAGAGAGGAGAGAGGCAGCTGGCTCTGAATATTAACCGGCAAAGGTAGACGCTTCAGTATTGAAACCACCAGAGCCGAATGTGCTCAGCTACTTAATGAGGCTGCAATCAAACACAGTCTACCCATAGGAAATTAACTGGAGTCCAGAGGGCAAGCAGGGAGCGGAACAGACTTCTTTTTCTCCTGTGGGTTCTCGAACATCAGGGCAACTCATCCGAAGGGAGGGGACAAAGCCCATGACTAAGGGGCCTCAGATGAGTCAATGAACTGTGTCCCCTCCCCCATGACATCCTGGCTGGGCTTCCTGGGGATTGTGGGGATGGGGAGGGGTGCGGAGGACAGTCCAGGGCTGTTAGGGATATGCAGCCAGAGGAAGGCACCAGGGAGAACAGTCAACACATCTGACTGAAGGGGATTCTGCACATTCTAGAAGCTGCTTGTGGAATGAAGACAATGGCCTCTTAGGAAGGTGGGCACAGTCTTAAAAGTGCCACGGGGAATGGAGGGGGGCATCTGGTGTAGATGTGCACCTGAATGAGAGAAATAAATTTAGGATGTAGTGGATTAAATGGTGAATTCCCCCCAAAAGACATGTCCATCTCTAGTCCCCAGAACCTGTGAATGTTATTTCTGTTGGAAGAAGTGTCTTTGCAGGTATGATTAAGGATCTCAAAATGAGGTCTTCTTGGATTATCCTAGTGGATTATTCCCTTCACCCAATGGTAGGTGTCTTTATAAGAGTTACAGAGAGAAGACAGATACAGAGAAGACTATGAAGACAGAGGCAGAGATTGGCGTGATGATTAAAAACATTAGAAGCCGGAGGAGGCAAAGAATAAAGTCTCCCGAGAGCCTCTGCCCATACCTTGACTTTGGACTTCTGGCCTGCAGAACTGTGATAGGTACATCTGTTGTTCTAAGCCACCAAGTTGGTGGTGATTTGTTACAGCTGCCCTAGGAAACCACTATACCCAATCAAAACAGAGGTGGCACTTTCCTCAGGGGTCACACTGGGGAGAAAAGGTCAGAGCAAGTTTGCAGGGACCCCCTCCACTTCTCCCCTGGTGCTGACCTCAGCCAGGAGCACAGCTTTCAGAACCAAGCCCCACTGTGGCCAGAAATCAGCTTGCTTTTCCACCAGTCCTGTGTCCTCCCTGGGGCATGTGTCTCCAACACACTCCTCTGTAGTCTGCTCCTGGAGGTAGCACTGGGTGAGCCACTTAGAAATAAGTGAAGGGTTGGCACGCCCTGGTGGAGCTGCGTTAGGTCAATCACCTTCAAAGGATGCAGGCCACATATCCCTGGGTTTGAGTCCTGGATTCAGGGGAAAAACCAGTGTAAACAACTAAATAAAAATAAAATAAAATGCTTCTTCCTTCTCTCTTGTCCTGCCTGCCTGCTTGCCTTCATTCTTACCCTCAACTTTCCTTTAAAAAAAATTTAAACAGTAGAGGTATGCCCTGGTGGCCTAGAAAATGAGTCCACCATGGCACAGTCCACATACATGCCACATGCATTGGGTTCAAGACCTCAGGCTGGGGGAACCACCAAGATAGAAAACTAAATAAAATAAAGTGCTTCTTTCTCCTTGCTTTTCCTGCCTGCCTACTCACTTTCATTCCTGCCTGCACCTCTCCTTTACAAAGAACAAAACAAACGGTGATGAGCATTCTGACATGCGTTACCACATGGATAAGTCTTGAGGACATTAGGGTCAGTACAATCAGCCAGACACATGAGGACAAAGACTGTGTGGTTCCACTTATATGGGGTTTCCTAACGGAGTCAAACCGCTCAGGCAGAAAAAACAAGGGTGATTATAAGCAGCTGGGCAGTGGGGCATGGGGAGTTATTTAATGGGGACAGAGTTTCAGACTGGGGAAATGAGAAGTTCTGGGCATGGATGGCGGTGACAACTGTACAACAGTGTGGATGCACTTAATACACACAAGTGTAACACCTCAGAGTGGCTAACATGGTGAATTTTAAGTATATTTTATCATGGTTTAAAAAAAACAAGTGGTAAGCTCAAAGTCAATGGGAGCATGTAAACAGTAGAGAGAACACATCAGTCAGTCCTGCTCTAGCAGGATTTCTGTAGCAGGAGGGAAGGCAGCCACTAAGGAGTCTTCCTTTTGGCTCCCTGTGATCCTCGTTATTATCATGGCATTGGAGACAAGACCCCAGAGCCAAGGGTGTGAGAGTTAAGGGTGTGTGTGTTTCAAGAAAATGCAGTCAAATAGCTCCAAGAGGTGGGGCCCGGAACATGGGAAGCTCAGAAGAGAATTTAGAGTATCAGGGAGAAAAGGGATCACGACAGGGAGGAAGCCACCTGGAGGCGGGCTTCTTGCTCTAAAGAATGGAAATGCTTCTTTGCAACAAAGTGTCATGAACCCAGAAAGGGCTGGGTTAAACAGACACTGCAGCAAATCAAACTCACATGCAGGAATGTGTATATCTGGTATTTCACGCATCTGTCATGTTTAAGAGAACTAGGTATATCCATATTTAACAGCTATGCCTTGCAATTCCAATTTCAAATGGGCAATCGAGTAATTGACTGCCGGCTTACGGTTTTTAAGCAGAATGTTCAAAGAGGATTTGGCCAAATTTGTAACAGTTCTGACACTTTTAAGAGAACTTAATATTCACAAATCATAAGCTTGATTTGCTCAACTGAAGAAGTCTTTAGGAACTTGGGTAGTACCTGCTTTAGGATGGATATTTATAAACTTAAGAAAATCGGATAGTTAAATGTCTGAAATTGCTAAGCTGTTTAAAGACATTTAGTTAATGAAGTTATTAGCTCCTCTCTTAAACATGATCATTTAAATCTATTAGAGTCATCAACAGAATAATGACACTTGTAGGTTAAATGTAAAATCTCAGGAAACACGAGGCTTTAACATTTGTATGTCAATATATTGAAGAGTAACTGAGAAAACCCAAGTTATCCATACGTTTTGTGTGTGTGTGTATGAAGTGGGCTGTGGTGTGTGTGTGACAGATATCTAAGTGTGTGAATGAGTATATATATATACATATATATATATATATATATAGTGTGCAAGTACATACACATACCATTGCGTGTATGTAGATGGATACATCTGTACAAGTGCATGTGTGTAAATAAACATGGCCCCCAAACAACATTCTCCCAAGGACAGGAGGATGCAGACAAGAAGCATGGCCAAGTTCAAGATAGCAGCTCTTATTCTGTAAGTGGGGAGTCTGGCACACTGCGGGAGGGATAACTACTGAAGTTAAGAGCCAGAGCCATACTGTTCAGCCACAGAAAATGCCAAAAACAAAGTGAACACACAAAAGTCATAAAATAACCACCATGCTGCCCTCTCCCTATAGGACACCCCATAGCACCAGAGGCCGGCCTGACTATGAAACCTCCATCTTCCTGTTGGTGTCGAGTGAGCAGTCTGGGTCCTGGTTGACCCTCTGATAGGGTCTCTCCAGGGCAGGCTCAGTGTCCACCAGCGACACAGTCCTATGAACTGGCACCTAAGTGATGCCCATTAGTACTTGCTGACAAACACCAGTCAGATGCGACTAGAGAGGGCCACTGTTTGGAGGTCAGAGTGAAGAAACTGCTGTTGGAGGTCACTGGCCACCCAGTGTCCACTGCCTGACTTGAGGGGTGAGGGACAGGAGTGATGGTCTCGGGTCTCATCTCAGGCTTAGTGTCCCTCCAGGAGAAGCTCCTGACTTTGTCCTGCTCCTCCAAGGTCATCAGCCCCTTATAGGTTTCTGAAGTCAGGCCTCCCTGCAGGCTGGACCTCCCAAATTGTGACATGCTTCCCCAGGTCTGCCCTCCCCACCAGGATGAGTGGGCTGGAGGTCAGTGTTTCTTGGTGAGGGGGACCATGGCTGTGGCCTTGTTTGTGTTTTAACTTTGAAGTCTTTAAAAATGACACTGCATGAAACAGACCTCTGGAAACAGATGCCCAGCCATTGCCAAGTATAATTTAATTAAAATCCAAGAAACGGTTGTAGCAACAAATAAATACCAAGAGGGTGCTTTCTCTTTAGAAAAACATTAGTCAGCTGGGAGGTGTAGCAGGTCCAAGAAAGGCCTGGCCTGCTCCCTTCAGACTGCGCGGTGCAGCGAGAGGAGACTCCCGGGTTCCAGGCGTGGGTTAGCCCCTAGTCACTGCGTGATCCCAGGGGAGCCACCCATGCTGCCGGAGCAAGCCACCTATAAATGAGGATTGTACCAGCTTTTCCCAAAGAGTGAGCAGAGAGCAGAAGCCGTCAGAAATGGGTCTTGGAGCTTGGATCACACAGGACCAGTTTGGAACACAAGGAATTCAACACATCACTATTTGTGCTGTTTGACGTTTTAGCTACTATGCTTTATGACCCTATGAAGGGGAGGGGCATCTGAATCATTTCCCAAACTTATTTCCAAGCCCCCCATCCCCCCAATCTCCATAGTATCTAGTGGGACTGGATTCTGTAGAACATCTGGGACTAGAGGTCCCTGAGGGTTACGACTCCTGCATTCCACAGATTCTCAGCAATTTGTCATCCGTCCCAGTGGCCTCCTGAACTTACTGCCTGGGAAACAGTGGGAATCTGTTGTTTCCACCTTCTGGTGAACGTATCTAAACCCGTGTTCCTCTCTGTGGTCAATTTTGTCCAATTTAAATGAGGTTTGGTTCACGGTCAAAAGGAACTGCAGGTAATGACAAAGAGGTGAAGTGACTTAGAGGTACCTTCTGGTTCCCTAATAACCTGCTTTCCAAGTAGGACAGACTTCACAGGAACTGTCCATTTCTGGAGTGAGGCACTGAGGACTGAAGGGTCATCTCACGCAGTGGCCCCCAGAGGTTTCTTTCTTTTCTTTTCTTTCTTTTTTTAAAGGAAAGGTGCAGGCAGGAAGAGAGAGGAGGAAGAAGCACTTTATTTTTCATTTCAGTTGTTCACACTGGTTGTTCCCTCTGTGGGCCCAGAACTCAAACCCAGGTATACGTGGCGAGTGTCTTTTGGAGGCAATTGACCTTACCAAGCTCCACCTGGGTATGTCCCCAAGAGGTTTCCAACTCCATCTTTCCCAGCCACCAGCCCTTGGAGGACAATTGTGGGAGTCAGAGCTCTCCAGAGAAAAAGAGAATCAACAGAAGGGGGTGGTATGTGCGTGTGTGTGCGTGTTTGTGTGTGTGAGATTTAAGGATTTGTGTGTGT